>CALYCA010000138.1:0-25971 GCA_944452715.1 Ophion slaviceki | reverse complement strand
GATAGAGTGAGCCCGATACTCGATACTAATCGGGACTTTCGTAGGTGCGGTCTTCGAACGATAGAAATAACTGGAAGTATCACCAGCGATGGCCAGAGGCTGGAGATGATCACGAGATGATGAAGAATACGAAAGATAACCGGGGACTGCTGAAGGTTACGGTCGGTAACCAAGAAATAATGTCAATAACGGAAGGAAACCGAAAAATAACGATAAGGATGAGAGGTAGCCGGAAACGAATGATAATTGCGCATGATAGCCGAAAAATAATGATAATTCTGTAAGGTATCCGGAAAATAACAATAATGACGAAAGGTAACCGGAAAATAATGATAATCACGAAAGGTAACCGGAAAATAATGGTAATCACGAAAGGTAACCGGAAAATAACGATAATTACGAGAGGTGTTTGAGATTGACGATGAGTTGCCGGTGGAAATGGATTGCGACAAATATGGTAAAGAAAATGGCGGACACACGCGCGTGATGAAAGTCACAGAAAATTAAACTTTATTACACACACGATTTTACACAATTGCATGAGTGTAATTCACGACCGTGATTGCTGGGCGAATATTATTGATTCGTTTCGCTACGGTCGAGTTGCCCTACAAGTGCACAATGTCCACGCGGCCTCGGCTCGACCACGTGTTGAGGATGAGTTCGAATAATGATGATGCACTAATGTCCTTATGCAGATTGCCGCCCGTGCGGACAATCGCTACTTGAGTTGATAAGTGAGTTGAGTTTTACATTAACTAAGGATGAGTGAGACTGAGGTTTTTGGAACGTTAGATACGACGCGTACGATGTTTCGCGTGGCGTAAACAGAACAAGAATGCCGGCTCGAGATGGCCGACCACCTTCGTCCGCCCGCACGAAGAGAGCGAGGCCGCGCACTCGAGAGGTGGTGCCGCGCGTGAGCATTGTGAGAAGCTCTCTCTCCAGTGAGCCGACGGATTTCCCGAACATTCTCCCGCCATCAGCAATGAGTTGGTGATGTTTCTCCTGAGGGAAGTCCTTGTTCAGTTGGAAGTGGTGCTAGTTTTGCGACTGGTCGCATGAGTGTTGATGTAGCCGTCTTGAGTGTGACCACTCTGTTGAGTCCATCTGCACCAGGATGTAGAGCGGTGACTCTGGCTAGAGGCTACTTGCTTGGTGGCAGTCTTTCATCGGTGATGAGCACGAGCGATCCAATTTTGATGTTGTTAGACGGATGATGCCACTTCGAGATTGATTGCTGACATTGGAAGTAATGTCTCGTCCAATGAGTCCAGAAGTTTTGGAGTTTCTGTTGGATGAGTTGCCATCTGGATAGGCGGTTGACGTTAAGATCCATCACAGATGGTTCCGGCAGAGTAGAGAGAGCACTCCCTGTTAACGGCGGGGTAAAGTTAATTCGGCGAAAAACAGGCATGTTTTTAAGAATTTTTTTGGCGTAACGAATAGTGTTCGTTTATTGAAAAATTTACATATAATAAAGTAACATTTGAACAACATTCTCCTAAATTTGCATTGCAAAATATTCAAAATTGAGCGAGTGAAAATTAAACCCCGGAGGCGCCTCGAAAAAAGTTGGTTTGCGGTGTGCACCATAACTCGCAACAGAATCATCTGAAACAAAAAAATCAAAATGCATTTGTTAAAGGAGATGTTTCTCGAGGTAATGACGGGAGGATTTTTTTTTTTCGATTTTTCGATTTTTCGTAGCACTTGGGAGCAAAAACCCGATTTTCGTTAAAAAAATCGGCTAATTTGTTGTTGAAAAATTAGTAATTATTAAAAAAAAAACAAAAAAGCTCTCGACAATACCTGGTGAATTATGTGAAGAAGTACTGTGCAAAATTTCAAAGCGATTGGTCCAGTAGATTTTGAGTTATCGTGCACACGGACTTCAAATATGACAAGTCTCAGAAAAACGGTTTGAAAAACGCAGAAGAGTTTGGTCGCTTAGCGCTCATTGCACATAAGTTTGAGAACACTTCTCGATGGCATAAAAATCTGAGAAAATTCATGTATATTAAAGGTACTCAAAAGATTAATTTTGCATAATAATAATTCCAAAATGTTATTAACAAAGTGATGAAAAAAAAAAATTAGTCAACAAATTTCCCCGCAACCCAATTTTTTTTCGTGATTCATTCATTTTTCTGAATACGTATGAATTTTTTCAGATTTTTCAATTATCTTTGTATTTTTAGAAATTCAAAATAAAACTCGATAATTTTCTTATACTCACTCAAAGTCGTCGATGCCAGGTCCGTAGAGCAAAAGGCTTCCATCAAGATGATCGAGAGCATCTTTTTGCGTTTGTCTACGCAAAACTCTTTCTTCTTTACTGTCGTGCGCCGCTTGCTCCTCTGCTTACAGCGGTCAACTGATGTACAGACTAATGTGTATACTAATATGCACCGGAACAGGCCCGTTTATCAAGAAATTTATTCGGGGTCGAAAAATACAATAGCGCGCCGCGCAGCTGCCGCCCAGGTATAAAACCCGGCATGGAGCAATAGACGCTCAAATACTCATAACTTCGTCAATTTTACTCCGATCGACTTGAAATTTTAACACAATATTCTTGATATATTATGCATTCATTTAAAAAATTAAAAAACATGAAAAAACAATTCCAATACTTTACCCCGCCCTTAAGAAGTGCCCAGGGGTGAGTGCTGACACGTCTTCCATGTCATCGCTGAGTGGTTCCAGTGATCTTGAGTTCAAAACTGCCTCAATTTGTGAGAGCAAAGTGCTGAGTTCTTCAAAGGTGAGCACAGTTTCTCCCACAGTGCGTCTGAGATGAAATTTAAGGGACAACACCACTGTGATGGCTTCAAAAAATCGATTTTTTGAAAACCATCTAGTAAAATCTAAAATACATTTAAGATTAAGATGCCGTTGGACCCAGGTCGAAAAAATAATTATTTTCGGAGATATTGAATATTTTGTGGAGCGTTGCAGCGCTCCGTGACGCTCGGGTTCCCGCGCAGCTGCGCGCCTCAGGGTCGGCAGCTATACCGGGATATATAAATTTGAGCAGAGACGATTTGCTGCAGCGTTGTTTGGGCGGCTTCACGCAAAACAAAAACGAAAGGTACAACAAATCAGTTTGGGCAATAGCACCCAAGTGTCAGTCCGGGAGCAAAAAAATCGTCGATATTGCAGCTGATATCGCGGTATTATTATTCAATGATGGCCTGAGAAGCCTCATGAAAGTTTTGGAGACATTGGGGATAACTATCGGCCCAAATTGTTTCAATTTTTGCGTTGAAACCGATGCAGCGCGGATCGAGCTGGCGGAGCGCTCGCTCACAGACGCTGCAAAAGAGGCAAGCCTCTACAAGTTCGAGAAAAGATGCTAGGGACAATGATTTGCTTCTTGAAGGCCAGCTATATAGTGCCGGCATCGCTGATTAAAGGTAAACATTTTTTTTTCCAATTTATCGCATAAATTAACAAACCTAAAACTTTGAACGCGTTTTTCTCAAAACTACTTTTTTGAGTGCGGCACGTAGCAGAACTCAAGCAATTTTTATCCGATCGACTTCAAAGGGGGTAGCCGGTTAAGGGGGGTCTGACGGCCCCCACCGAGTTTGATCGAATCGACCCAAAAACCTGAAAGAGGGCTGAAAAACAAAATTTTAGAGATATTTTTTAACCCCCTAAACCCTTATGAAAACACCATAATCGCAAAAAATGCGTTTTTTTGATGTTTAATTTTTTTTTGAGCTTTCAAATGCATTTTAAAGCGGTTTTAACACAACCAAAATTTTGTTTCAGATGTGTAGACATGGCCTGAATTTTTCCAGATTTTTTCGTAAAGTTAAATCATGTGCAACATAATTTTAATGGCAAAAAAACCGTAAAAAATCGTCATTTTTTGTATTTAATGCTATGGTTTTTATTGACGTATTAATGGTAAAAAATCGTGCACCATAGCATAGAAAGCTACTATCTTCCTCTACAAAATGACGCTAATTGGGCTCAATTCGGTCGTCTCTAGCGTCCGAAAATCAAACTTGAATAAATTCCGTTTTTATAATTTGAGCATTTTCAGTTACGAAAATGACACAAAATCATATTTTTCAATTATTTTTTTTAATAAAAGTACATTTTGGGGTTTCTGAGGTCGCCGATTACAAATTTGATGTCAAAAATTAGTTTTGTCACATGACAGCTGTCAAAACGAAGAAAAAATATTTTAATTTTTGAAATTTTTTAAAAAAGCTATGGGAACGATATTAATAAGGATTTTTTAGGTCGCTGATTATAAATTCATTCTTATACACGAATTTTTAATCGTAACAGCTGTCAATAGTTATATTAACAAACAAAAAATTACGTATTATTCAGAAAAAAAATTTGGAATTCCCCGACTAAACTGTCACCTGGCGGAGAAAATCCCAACTTGTACCTTATTAAGCCACGTACCCGAGTGCCTAAGGCCACCGTACCCACGTGGGCCTTAGGCTCGTATGCCCCTCCGCACGGTACTGCGCATGCCCACTACGCACTGACGCATCGAGAACCCCGCTCCACGCGGTCTCTCTTTCTCTCTGTGTTCAGCCGCCGTCCAGTACACACGTCATGCGACGCGCTCTGCTCCGTTAAACAAATCTATTTGTTTTGTTAACAGCGTTTTTTTAATTTATCGTTTAACCTGCCTATCTCAACACGAAGTGATTGAAGCAGTATTCTAAGGTGAGTTTGAATATCAATTTAAATATCAATCAACATAAAAATTGATTTATAATCATAACCTCAATCTACAATCGTTTGCCTCATAGTCGACTTGAAATCGTACAGAAGGTGGCCGTCAACTTCAAGTTGTTGTTTAGTTCACTCACATGAAAAGAATTAAAAAAAAGCAAAAAAAAAAACAAAACTAAGACGAAACGATATTTCAATAAAAAAATGATTTGGAATACAATAATTTATTTCTGTTTTGTTTACCGATGTTTTCAACATTTTTTTTGTTTTGATTTACAATTTTTAATGTACTTTCGATTTTCGTTACTTTTGTTCTATTTGTTTTTTTAATTATGGTTTTTTTTTATTCCGGGTTTCAGTTACTTTTTTCATTTTTTTCAAAAAAAAAAAATAATTTGTTAATCATAATAAAAAAATAACAATGTTCTTTTTTTTTCTTTAGGAAAAACTGTGCGATGCCACCGAAAAAACGAAAATGTACGGCTGGTGAAAGGTGCATAAGATGCAACAGATTGTTGCGTTATGATACCGGAAAACAGAAGTCCATTTCTTCAGATGATGACGTACACTTATATACTAAACTACTAGGTAAACGAGTAGAGAAAGGTGACGTTTTATGTCATCTGTGTCGTTCCGCAATCGCTAAATCCCGAACGGTTTCACCATCGACGAGCAGTGATTCTGATCCTGAAGAAAATCTTCAGTTGGATTTTAATCCCGAAGAAAATCCTCTGCCAAACGTCAATCCCGAGGAAAATCCTCTGCCAGATGTTGATCGCGAACAAAATTCTGTCGATCCTGTAGAGAGACATTCATCAACACTCTCCAATTTGACAGTATCAGATGACACAGAACAATCTTCGGAACAGTCTTCGCAACAATTGTCACGGTCGGAGTCTGGATCTTCCACAGGACAGTCATCACAATCTTCTAAGGACCCTCCTTACGTTCTTCGTCCAAGAGAACCGGACTATGAAATGATCGAGATGCCTTTCAACAGAGTTACCGCGACTCACAAATGTTGTTGCGTATGTCTTACTCCAATTACGACATCTCCGGTTGTTCCGTTTAAAGCGAGGTTACAGGTATTTATAAGTTCACGAATTTTCATTCCAAAAGGCAATCGCTGTTGTCCTGTACATCTTATCAGTGAACGTATGTACGTTGACGAAATTTCAAACTTGAAAATATTTTCGAATACTTGTACTATCAGTTCTCAAGAGTTGGCATTATTTTTGGATGCACTGTCCAAAAAATGCGACAACAGTATTTTAGACAGAGTAGATGATTACAATTTATCGGCAGAGCGCATAAAATCGCTAACTGGATACACAGTTGCAGAAATCAAGACTCTAAAAAACATGTTGGTCACTTTGCGAAATTCTCAAAATCGCAGTATTAATCAAGCTCTTTTAATATTCCTTTTTAAATTAAGAACTGGAAATTCCAACACAATCACTGCGTCAATTTTCTATATCAAATCTGAACAACTAGTATCTGCTTATTGCAAATCGGTTTTGGATTCATTCGCGAAAGACGTCTTTCCACTTCGTTTCGGAGCTCGGGCATGTTCTCGCGAAGATTTAATTGCTAATCACACGTCGCCTTACGTAAAAAAATTACACGGATTTGAAGATCGCCTGCTCTTGATTGCTGATGGTTCATACCTTCGACACCAAAAAAGTAGTAATAATTGTTACCAAAAAAAATCTTTCTCTGGTCAGAAAAAGTGTCCACTCTGTAAACCCTTCACAGTTTGTGCCACAGATGGATATGTAATAGATGTTTACGGACCGTACGAAGCAATTGTGAATGATGCGAAAATCTTACAACATGTACTAAGTGATCCGAACGGCTTGAGATGAATCCTCAAAAAAGGGGATGTTTTTATACTTGACAGGGGGTTCAGAGACGTCAAAGATTGGTTAGAATCTCAAGGGTTCGTTGTGTTGATGCCAGCGTTGAAAGGCAAAAGAAAGCAACTTCCAACAAATGAAGCAAACGAAAGTCGATTTGTTACGAAATTGAGGTGGGTGGTAGAGGCTGTCCACGGTATAATCGGTAGTAAATTCAAACTCTTGCATAATCAGTTTAACAACAACATGTTGGATTCAGCGATGCTTTATTGCAAAGTAGCGAATTTTTTGGTTAATGAGTTTGGAAAAAGACTGAATTGCGATACCGATTTACAAGATCAAATTGCCGAGCAAATGTTGAAAAGAAAAGACGTTGACAATTCTTTAGCGAAAGTTGTGGAAGAACAAAACTGGAATAGGAAGAAAAGGATCTTCAAACCGTTAACATCAAATGACGTATTAGACTTTCCGGAAATGACAGAGCAAGATTTGAAGATCCTTTTCACTGGCTCGTACCAGTTATCGCAAACTGTTTCATACTTAGCTGAAATGTATACCGAAGAAGGACTTTTGAATATGCAATACTTGTTGGAGGACGATACCATTTTGAAATGTGAAGTTAAATCAAGACATATAAACAAGAAAGTATACAGATGTTACGTTCAGTACGACCCTAACAGTATTGGATATAACGGTATAAAAAACTACGTATGTGATTGTGCAAATGGGCTAAGAACTGTTGGTTGCTGTGCCCACGTTGCAACAATCATTTACTTTTTAAGTCATGCACGGTATTTGTCCAAAATCATCCGCCCAGCTCAAATTCTAACGAATCTATTTCACGTTGATAATGTCGAACCTGTTATTGAAGAACACAGTGACGAAGATTAACAACATAACAATCATGTTGCAATGTATGTATTACTTGTGTCTGTTTAATGTATATATTAGATGAATGTATGTAATATTATTATAAATAAATAGATTTTTTAAAATACAATGACTTTTAATTATTGAAAAAACCGAAATAGCAAATACCATTTTCATTTGATGACATGTGTAATTTTTTTTTTTTGTTAGCTGTTTGACATCAAATTTGTAATCGGCGACCTCAGAAATCCCAAAATGTACTTTTATTAAGTAAAATAATTGAAAAATATGATTTTGTGTCATTTTCGTAACTGAAAATGCTCAAATTATAAAAACGGAATTTATTCAAGTTTGATTTTCGGACGCTAGAGACGACCGAATTGAGCCCAATTAGCGTCATTTTGTAGAGGAAGATAGTAGCTTTCTATGCTATGGTGCACGATTTTTTACCATTAATACGTCAATAAAAACCATAGCATTAAATACAAAAAATGACGATTTTTTACGGTTTTTATGCCATTAAAATTATGTTGCACATGATTTAACTTTACGAAAAAATCTGGAAAAATTCAGGGCATGTCTACACATCTGAAACAAAATTTTGGTTGTGTTAAAACCGCTTTAAAATGCATTTGAAAGCTCGTAAAAAAATTAAACATAAAAAAAAACGCATTTTTTGCGATTATGGTGTTTTCATAAGGGTTTAGGGGGTTAAAAAATATCTCTAAAATTTTGTTTTTCAGCCCTCTTTCAGGTTTTTGGGTCGATTCGATCAAACTCGGTGGGGGCCGTCAGACCCCCCTTAACCGGCTACCCCCTTTGGACTGCATCAATAAAACTAGATTACCTAAAGAAGTACATAGGATTTTTTCGATATCTCAATAATAAAAAAAGTTATAGCCTATTTTCGACGACAAATTTTGCTCGAAAATCGTCCTTTAATTTCAAAAGCGTGCCTATTTTTTAATAATCAATATTTTTTCAAATCCCTATGTACTTCTCTTCAAAATATCATATTATTAACGAAAACACTCGGTATTTTTTTCAGATCGACTTTGAAGAGAGTTCTGCTGCGTGCCGCGAACCACTGCAGAAGCAGCAGTACCTGACGCGGGAGCTTCCCCAGCGTCACCATGGGGCGTGAAAAGTTTGAAAATTTTTTTTTATGTATCTTCAATAAACAACGAACAAAACAAAAAAAAATCGAATATCTCTTTTTTTCCCACAAAAAAAAATTCTTGAAAAATGGTAAAAAAACAGGGGGTCACAGTGGTGTTGTCCCTTAATCGATTTGACGACTGCCTCCCACTTGCCGCCCATGTGCGGAGCTGCAGGGGGGTTGAAGTGCCATTGAGTGCTATCGACTGAGAGTGTCGAGGCGATTTTGTAATGTTTATGAGTACTCTGAGTGAACATGCGTCTCAATGTAGTGTCAGCGCCGACGAAGTTGGTTCCGCAATCAGAATGAATATTGCGTGGAATACCTCTTCTTGAAATGAAACGTCTGTAAGTGTCGATGAATCCCTCGGTTGTATAGTCGCTAACGGCTTCGAGATGTACTGCTGAGGTTGCGAAGCACACGAAGACGCAAATCCACCCTTTTGTTGATTTCGCACCACGACCCTTCCAGGTCTTGATGGTGAGTGGCCCAGCATAGTCAATTCCCGTATGAGTAAAGGGACGTGACGGAGTGACACGAGCAACTGGCAGTTGACCCATCAGCTGCTGAACACGCATCCCTCGTTGGCGAGCGCACGTGACACAGTCGAGGATGTGAGTTTTCACTGGAGCTCGACCTCCGAGGATCCAATATGATTGTCGTGTGTCTGCGAGCGTTAACTGAGTCCCTCCATGCAGTGTGCGTCGGTGGGAGTGTTCTATGATGAGTGATGACAGGCGTGAGTGTCGAAGCAATATTGCCGGATGCTTGCTTTCCTTGCTGAGTGCTGATAAGCTGAGTCGCCCTCCTACTCGAATGACTCCTCCGTGATCAAGAAAGGCGGTCAATCGAGAAAAGGCATGATTTTTTGGCAGCGTTGAGTTTGACTTGAGTGAGTTGAGCTCGTGAGAGAAGTATGCTGCTTGTGTAGCTTTCACCCAAAGAAGTTTGGCTGCCTCCAAATCGTCTGTCAAAATAGTTGTTGAGTTTGTCTGCTTCTTCAGTCTCGCGATAACCTTGAGACAGAGTGCAGTGATCTTGATGAGTTTGGTGAGAGACGAGTACCGGTGAATTAAATCCCAATGATACTCGATTTTTGGAGTGGCCACGAAGAGTGCGATGCCTGGATGAGCCTCATGTGCACTGAGGTTGTTGGAGATCGGCTTCTGGTTTGGCCATGATGTTGTTGATTTTGTTATCCATGGTGGTCCCGTCCACCAGAGGGAGTGGTCTATGAGTTGTTGTGCCGTTAGGCCTCTTGACGGGCCATCTGTTGGGTTTGAAGTGCCAGGAACGTGTCTCCACTGAGCTTGAGACATGAGTTTTTGAATTTGAGTCACTCTGTTCCTGACATAGTCCTTCCAGCGTGAAGCGGGTGCTTTGATCTACATGAGTGTGACTTCTGAATCCGTCCACAAATGAATTGATTTGATTGATAGCTTGATTGTTGCTTGTGCATGTTTGACAAGTTTTGATAGTCGCAGCGCTGCGGTGAGTTCCAACCTCGGGATGGTCAGTGTCTTGAGTGGAGCTACTTTCGTCTTTGCGCAGACGAGTGATGATTTGGCGCCCGTGGACGGTGATTTAACGACAATGTAGACTACAGCTGACATTGCGAGTTGAGAGGCATCAGAGAAGCCATGAAGTTCTATTGTTGAGTCACTCCAGGTATTGAACCACCTGGGTATTGAGATCTTGGCCAAGTTTTTTAGGTCCTCTCTGATGTTGCGCCATCTTGTAGTGATGTGAGATGGCAGTGAGTCGTCCCAGCTGAATTTGTGCAACCAAAGCTCTTGTAATAGCATTTTCGCTCTGATTGTCACTGGTGAAATGAAACCGAGTGGATCGAATATCTGTGCTACCTCAGATAGGATGAGTCGCTTCGTGAGTTTTGCTGAGTGCTCAGTGAATTTTGCCACAAAGGCAAAGGTATCGGCCTTTGGAAGCCACCTGAGTCCTAGAATTTTGGTAGAGCAATCGTCAAAGGAAATTGTTTTTGGAGGCTCCTGATTAGAGTTGACTGCCGTGAGCAGTTTTTCATCACTTGATTGCCATTTTGCTAGCGGGAAACCTCCCGCATTGCACAAGTTCTTGAGATCATGAGAATTTTTTATGAGTTCGTCAACTGAGTCAGCACCACCGAAAGTGTCGTCGACGTATCTGCCGTTGGTAAGAGATGGTATAGCTAGAGGGAATCTGTGAACCTCATCCTCGACCAACTGTAAGAGTGCTCGAACAGCGAGGTACGGTGCAGCTTTGGTTCCATAAGTCACCGTAGTGAATTGATAAGGAACCTCGTTGAGTTTGTCGTCGACCCACAAGATGCGTTGGAGATTCAAATCGTCCTTGTGCACTTGAATCTGTCGGTACATTTTCGTGATGTCCGTTGCGAATATGTGGCGATGATGGCGAATCCAAATGAGTACGGCTGATGTTTCCAGTAGGAGATTTGGACCGGTGTGCATGAGGTCGTTTACTGAGTGTCCTGATGTTGTTGGGCTTGATCCGTTGAAAACCACACGTAGTTTTCTTGTTGTACTGTCGGGTCTGAGTACGCCGTGATGAGGCAAGTAGTACACGGGTTGAGTTCGAGCTGACGAGCCACCGGATGAGACCCCCAACCCTCCAGATGGTTTTGAAGCATCTTGTGCTAAGGTCATCCCATCGGTAACTACGCCTGCCGTGAACTCACCTCGTGTGATTGCCCTTGATGAGCGATCCGTAGCCCGCGTCATATGACCGAGCTCTTCATACTCCAGCATGAACGAAGTGTAGAGTTCCCTGAGTCTCGCTGAAGCTTCTCGAGCATTCGTTGGAGACAATGATGAGCTGTTGTGTGTGAGTTGCCCAACAGGTTGAGTGATGCTTTGAAAGGGATTCGCACGATGTAGCGACCAGTGGCGTCACGTGAGTGTGTGGCACGAAAATGATTTTCACACTCTTGTTCTTCTTGGGTGAGTGTACTTGCGTTGTCCGATGGTAATTCTTCCTGAACCCAAAATTTGGTGAGGAGATTTTGAAGCTCAATGTTGTTGGCTTGAGTAATAACATGATGAGCTGTGGACGACGAGGAGTGTGATGAGTGGACTGGACCGAGGACAAGCCAGCCGAAAATGGACAGTTGAGCGATTGGCATTGAAGTTTGGCCCTTAATGATGTTAGGTTTAATAACCTGTCCATATGAGTCGGCGCCAATGATGGCATCAATGGAGCGTGGCTCGAGAAAATTGGGATCGGCCAGTTTTAACTCTGCTATGTGAGGCCACGATTGATTGGACGAATGGAATGCTGGCAGGATGGAGGAAACAACGTTGAGTATGTGAGCTTGAACAACAACTGTGGCGCTTGTGTTGCGTGAGCACAACTTTAATGATACCATGCCACGTGTTTGTGTTGTCCTTTTCCCTCCAATCCCGATGATTGGTATTGATGAGTGCTGGCGGCCTATGTTCATTTGGCGAACGAGTTGTTCGGAAACGAAGGTAAGCTCGGATCCGGGATCGATGAGTAAGCGAACTTGATGAGAAGCTACCGATGAGTGCGTGATGGCAACTGCTGTGGCAAGTAGCGTTGACTGTTGAGTGCAAGGAGCGACTGATGAGTTGACGATTGCACCGGAATCCTAGCGAGATGTCGACGGTGTTGGCTCAGTGGAAGACTGTTGAGCTGATTGTCGGCTTCCTGCTTCGTGAAGCATTGAGTGGTGCTTTGCTCCACACTGCTTGCAGCCCTTGGTGGACTTGCATGAGTTTATGTTATGACGACCCAAGCAGTTGAAGCATAGCCTTCCTTCCTTAACGAGTTTGCGGCGTGCTGGAACGTCCAAGGCCCTGAACTTCGGACACATCACAATGAAGTGATTGGCGTCGCAGCAGTCGCAGTGATAAGCCTTTGAGTCAGTCGATGATCTTGTTTCGGAAGACTGAGCTGAGGCCTGATGCGCTGTGGCTGTTTTCTTCGACGTTTGAGTTCGTGAGTTCTGTTGTTGAGTGCTTGTTGCCTCGATGCGCTCGAGAGCACGAGCCCGGGCGGTTACGAACTCCTCGCGTCTTGCAAAGGGTGGATACTCGACAGAAGATCCGAGTGAATTTTCCCAAGCCTCCCGCGTTTGGCGATCGAGTTGGCGTGAGACGTGATGAACCATAATCAAATCTCCCGGATTTTCTATGGCACCCAGAGACTCCTAGGCCTTGCGCGCTTTCGTCACCGTTGAGATGAGGTTGTTGAGAGCTGTTGCAGATTTTGAGGTGATTGGCGTCAGTTGACACAAATTGTCAAGCTGAGCTTGGATGAGTAGGCGCTTATTCTCGTATCGAGCGTTCAGCATTTCCCATGAGGGCTGCAACGAGGTGCCAACTAGAGGAAGGTTGGCGATGAGTTGTGCCGGCGCACCTTGCATGCAGCTGCGCAGGTAATGGAGCCTCTCGAGGTCTGAAATTCTCTCATTCTTGAGAATGAGTGAGTCAAACATTTCTCGGAATCCCGGCCAATCTTCGTATTCACCTGAGAAACTCTTGAGTTTAATATCGGGCAATTTTGATTCATGCCTTGGCTCAGTGGATGATGTTGGAAGCGCCTGAGCGCCCTGCTGGGCCAAGAGTGAGTTTTTGGCCTTGCCGAGGGAAAGTGGTACCTTACTGTAGAGTTTTGTTTCCTGTTGATGAAGATTGTCGCTGAAGTACGGGTGGTTCAGGAACGCTGCCGGCCAGTTGAGCTCAAAGTGCGCATGAGTCGCTAAGAAATCCTTGTGAAGCTCCTGAAGTTGCTCGAGTTCAGCTTCGATGTCAGGGAGGGTCAAAGTTGTCAGATCCGCTGGCAAATCGTCCTTGATCGACTCCAGACACGTGAAGCAATTCAATTGACTCTGGTACTTGATAATGAGTTCTGTTGGGAGTCGTGAAGGTGAGTTTTGTCGTGTGGGTCGAGATCCACCGACCAAGTTGCCAATCATGCCAGTTGTTGATGTCTGGGCTGCGATTTCACCTGCGTCCTCATTTGGAGTCACTTCCTTCACTCAAGTCGCGATTTTCTGGCGTTGTTCTGCCTGACGAGGACTTAGACATGATGAGATGTGCGTAGACTGAGTTTAACAATATCACCAAATGTCACGAGAGAGTGATGCGCGACCGACCACTGAATTTATGAGTGGAATATCAAAAGGGGCCTGAAAAGCACTGTGAAGTGCTGCGATGAGACACTTAAGAGGCACAAATTCCAGTGATTGGCCACCTAACCGTGAGAAATGCAGTGATTGGCCACTTAAGCGCGAAATGTACACTGATTGGCCACTTAAGCGCGAAAAGTACAGTGATTGGCCACTTAAACGCGAAAAGTACAGTGATTGGCACCCTAACGACTGATCCGCGCACGTGATTGATCGTTAGAGGATGAGTTCGCACAATGATTGTCACTAGCTTTAATTATCGCACTAACACTCGCGCGCGTTCACTCCTTTGTCGCAATCCGGCTCGAAGGACCAAATGTTTGAGATTGACGATGAGTTGCCGATGGAAATGGATTGCGACAAGTATGGTAAAGAAAATGGCGGACACACGCGCGTGATGAAAGTCACAGAAAATTAAACTTTATTACACACACAATTTTACACAATTTTATGAGTGTAATTCATGACCGTGATTGCTGGGCGAATATTATTGATTCGTTTCGCTACGGTCGAGTTGCCCTACGAGTGCACAATGTCCACGCGGCCTCGGCTCGACCACGTGTTGAGGATGAGTTCGAATAATGATGATGCACTAATGTCCTTATGCAGATTGCCGCCCGTGCGGACAATCGCTACTTGAGTTGATAAGTGAGTTGAGTTTTACATTAACTAAGGATGAGTGAGACTGAGGTTTTTGGAAAGTTAGATACGACGCGTACGATGTTTCGCGTGGCGTAAACAGAACAAGAATGCCGGCTCGAGATGGCCGACCACCTTCGTCCGCCCGCACGAAGAGAGCGAGGCCGCACACTCGAGAGGTGCTGCCGCGCGTGAGCATTGTGAGAAGCTCTCTCTCCAGTGAGCCGACGGATTTCCCGAACAAGAGGTAACCGGAAAATAATCATAATTATGAAAGGTGGCCAGAAAAAAATAATAATTATGAGAGGTAGCTGAGAATTAATGAAAGTTACGAAAGGTGACCGAAAAATAATGAAATTCACGAAAGGTAATCGGAAAATAATAATAATTAGGCAAGGTGGCCGGAATATAATAATAATTACGAGAGATAGCCGGGAATTCCTCGGGCGCGAGGTATTAGTCCGGGGCCTTCGAAAGCCTTGCTGCTCCGGTGGACCTATGATCTTCGAAAAATCGATAATGGTACGATCGTCGAGAGAGACGGAGATATACAAACACTGGCCTGGCTTTGGCGCGCTAACGTACACAATTACACGGACCGAACACATTTTCGAAATTTAATCACTCGGCTAACAATTTGCGTCGCAGAAAAAATTATTATTCAAATGATTTATAATGAACAAAACGAATAAGATTATCTACCGCGATGTCAAAAAGGGCTTGGACAAGGCAAATTTTGACTGAACGAAAGCGTCGGGTTTTCGCCTCCCGAGTAATCTTTTACCTTTTAGGGCGCCTTTTATGCCCCCCCCCCCAGCGAACCAAAAAAACTATAGCGGGGACTGTTCCCCAAAACTCGTAAACGCGACTCAGAAGCAAAAAACCCAGGCTTACCCAGAGATAGAGGATGGAGAATCGGATTCACCGCTCCGATGTTCCAGCCGGCACTCCCTGACTTTAAAAATACTTCCAAAAACTCTACTGGACGCGAGCTCGCCAAATTTCCGACTGCCGATTCTTCACCTCATATCCCGAGGCTCGGCGTTCCGCACCCCCTCATCCCGCCGGAGCTAGGCTTGCGCTAGCGCGACAATATCGTTGCCCCTCTCTCCTTTATAAAAGAATTCTAAGAATTCATCGTCTCTTATCGCGATGATGCCGAATTTCGAACTTCGGCAACCGTGCGATTGACGCGGATGGCCTTCGAGGTCGGCCGAGATCCGGCCCGCCTCCTGCCGATACCCTCGTGTGGATTTCCCCCCGCAGTGCTCGAACGCAGTACTCGAACGCCTTCCTCCATGGCCGGGTAAGCGACGACGAACGCGGGGGAAGCCTCCCTCGCAGGGGCAAGGCGTCCCTCAAACCGCTCGGTGGGCCCACACTCGACGCTGATGGCCGAAAACCCATCACCCATCACCCGCGGTATTAATGGACCGCGAAGCCCTCGATGCCGATAGGAAGGTGCGGCTCCCAGGCCGCGTAGTCTGCGGGGCGTGAGACACGTTGCGTTGGGCCTAAGCCAGCGTCCCCTTGGGCATCTCTTGATCGCGGGCACCGGTATTCCGTGCTCGCCTGCTCCGATGAGGGGACATCCGCGTGTAGCTGCCCGGGTCAACGCGCGAAGCGGACAATGGCGCCCGAGCTCCCGACCTTCCCCGACGTCGATAGTTAGGAGAGAGAACCTCCTCGTAGGCGAACCCCCTTCACAACAGGGGCGCGGGACGCAATCGACACGGACACTCAGGGTCGTTCTAAATTAAATAATTTTGATTAAAAGAAAAGAAAAAAAAATCGTATTTGATCTCTTGGTACTGCGCGCACGCCACACAGGCACGGCCACCTCGAGCACAGTTTCCCCGTCCAAAGGCGCGAGTGACTTCGCAAATTAATTGGCATCCCTTCAATATTGCAATATCCAACAGCAACAAAAATGGTAAATTCGCTGTTCTACGCTTTTCCTTGGTCGCGAATTGTGAGTCGGGATTTTGGCGGTCCGACGCGCCTCCAAAAGGGTCGTAAAACCGACACACTGCTTGAAGTCACTCCGCTTGAAGTGACGGGACGAAAAAGCCATGTCACAATATATATATATATATATATTAGAGTGGTTAATAAAATCGATTTTTTTTTCTTAACGGAATTTTGAAGTATATTAAGAAAAAGAAAGTTTTGCACACAAGAGGATTCTAAACAATTTTTTAGTTAGTGCACCAACGCCTTTTTCATGTTTTTTTAAAAATGATTATCGGAATATTAATTTTTTTTATCTCGATGCAGAAAATGTTAGTGCGTGATCCAATGTAAGTCTTGATTGAATTTTTCCTGTAACAATACACAAATTTTATTTAAATATTTTTTTTACTATAAACCGTTTGTATTTGAAGATTAAGAATCAATATATCTAATTCGGCTGTGAAAATTATATCAACCACTTGATGAACGAGAACGCGGTGTTTACATCACTAAACGTCTAACAAGTATGCGTGTTGTTTTGGAGTAAAAAACAAAGTCATACCGATTCGAGAGTTACAAACCGCGGCCCTGTTGACGCTTCTGTACCTTTGTTTCTCAGGCTGCCCGTGAGTACTTTTCTCGATCCATTTGACTGTTTCCAGTAGTTGCTGTATTGAGGTACGTCACAGTACACGTAAAAATAAAAATGTAAAAAAGTTTGTGCGAACGATTTGAGCTCCCGTGCAGTTTTTTGGACTTGAATCCTTCACTTTGGGACTTTAATCAGGACTATAATACGTGCTTGATTACTTTTAAAAACATGCCAGTTGTAAACGACATAGTAGAGCAAGTTGTTTTTTTTATGAAATATTTCAACGTTATGATTACGAAAAACGAAGACCAAAAACAATATCTGGTGCAAGTTATGAGCGAACACAGAAAACCCCATCCTATTTGCAAGAAGGGAAATTATGATTTGGCTCGATCTTCGGAGTAATTACGTAAGTTTTTCAATGATCGCATACTATGATCTAGAATCCATATATTTTTAAATATCGTGTGGAATTATTATTTTTATTAAAAGTACTTAAAATGAAAATGACCTGTTTATGTAAACTTAGAAAATGCTACAGTAGAAGGGCTAGGACGGTTCTAATTCAGGGATCTCAGGGGGGAGCGGGGCGGGGGTGTCCAGCGCGGGGAAGCCAAGTGCGGTGGTACGGCGGAGGGGGGGCGTCGCGGGCGGGTGTGACGTCACAGAGGGGCCTCTGTGGGGGGGGGGGGGCATGTGGTCCGCGGAGCGACTGGCGGGAGGAGGAAGCCGGCAAATAATGCATCGACAATCAAAATACATTTAAACAAACGATTAGATGAAATTTGTATGCGTGTGTGTGTGTGTGCGTGCGTGTGTGCGCGGCGTCGTGTGTGTGTGTTCGCGCGCGTGTGTGTGTGTACATACGTCGTATCGGTCAAAAGTTTCGATACTTTTGGATAAATGTAAAATTATATTAGAATAATATAATTCATTTTATTTTTCATCCTACGAAGATACTATATAGCTCATTGAAATGAATTATATTAGGTGCGCAACTAAGTTCCCGCTGTTTTTCAAGAGATGGCTCCACTAGTAAGTGCTGGTCAATTGTGACATAAGCAAAACGTCATGAACCAAGCTTACAAGGAAACGTTGCGAGGTCGATGTCTCTGATTTCGATGGAATTTGGCATGCTTGTAGAATGGGTAAAAATAGACGACACATATTTTTTTATATCGGCGGAACCCGATTTTCAAGGGTTGAAAAGCACCCTTGAAAATTAGGGTGTTTTTCGTTTTTCGTCGATAACGTTTTAACGGTACGAGATATGAAAAAACTTCAAATTGCAACAATGTTTATTTTTTCGTGTACTATACACTGGAGATGAGAACGATGCAGATAGCAACAAATTTCATATTGTTTATTGCAAAAATGCAATTTTTTCAACCGTATCTCCGAGAATTTTTAATCGATTGGGATGTAAATTTGCATACATGTAGAGAATGGAAAAGTGCGGATACGGATTTTTTCTTTTTCCGATATCTCACAATTAAGGGGTTGAAACTGCTCTTCGAGTTTTTTGCCGAGAGCATCGTATAATCAGCTAGTCGTTTGGCATTTTGGTCTAAATTCACGTCAATATATGTTCGTGTTATGACGCAATTGCATATTTGTAACATTCCAGCCCCCCCCAACGGTCCCTCTCTCGACAGGCAAACGTTCAAAGTTCTTACCGTGCGGCATGGACGAACATTTCTAGAAATAAAAATAGGGTACAAAGAAAGTACAATCAGTCAAAATAGTCGATACACATTTTCTCGTTGTCGAAATAAAAATAAAGTTCGAATGGAAAAAATGTATTTTTCGACTACTAGACGTTCATGATGATAATGATGAGTACAGCAACAAATGGCGTGTTGTTTATTGCAATAATTCGTGAATTACTTGGGAAAAATCACTCTTCAGTTTCCCACTCATATGGGCAGAAGCAAGGCTCGCAATCACGGACTGACTTCGTGCTTCGGAAAGCAACTGGCTTACAATTGTATATTTACGAAGAAATTCCACTCCGCTCACCGTATCGAAGGCATTATCTGCAGAGGTTACAGCGTTTTTGGGTCGGCGCTGCAACTCATGAACGGAATGATGCAAACATTTTCATCAGCTTATAACGCAGCATAATTTAATCTTTATCTTTAACTTTAACTTCACAAACAGCGGAACCAATGAACGAAAGAAATAAATCTTCGTAAAGAGCGACTACGGTGCAAAGAGCGGCTGTCATGATAACCTTGAAATCGCCTTATTAAAGATTAATAGCAGTTCTGGTAATAGCGTGTGTCGTCGTTGTTTTTTTTCGTGTGTATTTATCAATTGGGTTTCAAGTCATATAAATTCACCAACGATCATTATTGCTGCAGTTACGACGGAGAAGCCAGCCATACATTTTGTGTTCGAAATACAAATAAAAATGTACGTTAATCCGGTGAATGTTATTCAACTTCTATCCATAGCGATAAGTGCTATGAATTTGCCTCGCACTCCAACCACCAAACAGGAAGAACAGTTCAGTGAGGATCTCAAAAACATGATCATTGAAGCGATGGATCAACCTATGAAAATGGAAGTCGAAACTGGTTTGGATTTTCTGTCACCAAATGAAATTCATGAAGCAGCCGTAATAGAAGATGACAGTGAAGGAGATTGGCACGGAAAACGATACCTAGATCCAAAAATTGATGAAAATGTATGTACCCAAGATATAGAAGAATTGAGTTACGAATACAAGACAAGAGCTGTAGATTACTGGAGATCCGGGGCAAATGGGAATAGAAAGTTATCATCTGTTCAAACGAAATTCAAAAAGGTGAAATCAGAGCCGCAGTTGCGCCGGTGGGCCCATAGTATAAATAAGGGTGGCACCTACAAAGAAAAGTTAACAAAGATAGCTCACTACACGTTAAACAATTTTAATGATGCTTTGGACAGAAGGCTGCCTGTCCATGATATAGATCTTCGACGATGGGCCTTACGTGCACGAGAAATTGTAGAAATACCAGCCGTAAATTTCCAAGCATCCGCTTCTTGGCTAAGGACATTCAAAAACCAACATGGAATTGTGTCACGGAAGATTACTAAATATGTAACAAAACAACAATTATTAAACGCTGATACACTTCAAAACAAAGCTATCGAATTTATGGAAATGGTGAAAGTCAACATAGCCAACGTTGGGGCTGAAAACACATTTAATTCTGATCAGAGTGGATTCAATTTAGAGCTACATACAGGCCGCACATTAGCGAAAGAAGGGCAGAAATCCGTTGAGGCAGTCGTGCAATCGAAAACATCAACAACACACAGTTATACTATACAGCCTTTGGTTTCTGCGAGTGGCAAGCTTTTGGCACCTATGTTGATCGTTTTAAACGAACCTACCGGCAAATTTGGTCCTCGAGTGGAACAAACTATGTTCAGAGCCGAAAATATATTTCTATTGGCTTCAAAATCTGGAAAATTGACGACTAATCATTTCAAGCGATGGTTCCAAGAAGTATATATTCCCAATACGGGTCCAAAATCAGTAATACTTCTGGATTCTTGGAGCGGTCAATGTCCAACTGCATTTAAAGAAATGGATATGCAAGGGAAAGATATTAACGTTTTAACTATTCCAGCAGGTAAATATATTGCACGAGTTTCATTAGTTCTGTAGACAATTAGTCCATATGATAATTAGTAATTCCTGCAGGTACAACTGGAATGATACAGCCCCTTGATGTTTATGGCTTCCGTGTATGGAAAAACTTCGTCAAACACTTTTCCGACGCAGTAATATTATATAATTACGATGTCAATCTGCATTTGGGAGACTATATTGTTAAATTACAATCTCTTACACACAACCAGTTTTCTTCTCCACGGTTTATAAATCTTTTCAAATATGCGTGGTACAAAAGCGGGTACGAAGAAGAAAGACCACCAAACTTCGAAAATCCGGTAGAATTTTGCTTTTCACAAAATGTACCGACATGCGATATATGCGGCGAAGCAGCTATTATCATTTGTGCGTGGTGTAAGAAATCTCTTTGTTTCAAACACTTTTATCATGACTATCATTATTGTAATAAGTATAATCCAAAAAAAAAAAAACATTTCCTAAATGAGTAAGCGTGAGAAGTCAGTCCGTGATTGCGATCCTTGCCTCTGCCCATATTAGTAGAACACTGAAGAGTGATTTTTCACAAGTAATTCACGAATTATTGCAATAAACAACACGCCATTTATTGCTGTACTCATCATTATCATCATGAACGTCTAGTAGTCGAAGAATACAACATGTTTTCCTTCCGAACATTATTTTTATTTCGGCCCGTTCACGAGCTATAGAAAGAACAAAGTTGTTAAGGGTGCATTGACCCCTTAAGAGCGTCATTCCGCCAAAACGAGAAAATGTTTATCGATTTTTTTGACTGATTGTACTTTCTTTGTAACCCATTTTTATTTCTGCAAATTTTCGTCCATGCCGCACGGTAAGAACTTTGAACGTTTGCCTTTCGAGAGGGGGACCGTTGGGGGTAGGGGCTGGAATGTTACAAATATGCAATTGCGTCATAACACGAACGTATATTGACGTGAATTTAGACCGAAATGCCAAAAGGCTAGCTGATAATACGATGCTCTCGGCAAAAAAAAACCCTTAATTGGGAGATATCGAAAAAAGAAAAAATCCGTATCCGCACTTTTCCATTCTCTACATGTATGCAAATTTACATCCCAATCGATTAAAAATTCTCGGAGATACGGTTGAAAAAATTGCATTTTTGCAATAAACAATATGAAATTTGTTGCTAACTGCATCGTTCTCATCTCCAATGTATAGTACACGAAAAAATAAACCTTGTTGCAATTTGAAGTTTTTCCATATCTCGTACCGTTAAAACGGTATCGCCGAAAAACGAAAAACACCCCAATTTTCGAGGGTGCTTTTCAACCCTCAAAAATCGGGATCCGCCGATATAAAAAAATACGTGTCGCCTATTTTTACCCATTCTACAAGCATGCCAAATTTAATCGAAATCGGAGACATCGACCTCGCAACGTTTCCTTGTAAGTGAAACTACGTGCCGTGATTGGTTCCGTCGCTTCAAAGACGGTGATTTCAATGTTGACGACCGTTCACGTGAAGGAAGGCCAAAAAACTTCGAAGGCCAAAACGCTGAATTGGAGGCATTGCTCGATGAGGATCCGTGCCAAACGTAAAAAGAGCTTGCTTCAGCATTAGGCGTTACCCGCCAAGTCATTTACAAGCGATTGCATGCGTTGGGAATGATTCAAAAACAAGGAACTTCGGTTCCTTATGATTTGAAACCGAGAGACGTTGAGCGTCGTTTTTTCGCCTGTGAACAACTGCTCCAGCGGCAAAAAAGTGTCACGTATGAGGAAATTCTCCAAACCCTTATTATTTTTCGTTTATTTTATTCAGTCGGTCCGCCTCGTGTTATTATCGCGCATTTCTTCAAGGCGTAAATATCGAACTCTCAGAAAGAAATACGAGGCACCACTCGAACGATACGAGAAGACTTTGCCTCTAGCCTAAATAAGTCCCGGCCGATAATTATTTAGCATGGTGCCGACAGGAAACGAGAACTCACCGACGCTCGATCTCTTCGCGCACCCAACGTAATCTTTAACATAACACAAATCATGCGAATGCTTAGGTCTCAAATATCGAACTCTATATCCCATGCGCTTTTACGCCGAAACACGGGACAAAGGTTCCCTGCCTTCGATATGTGCAATTCTATATAAGGTATGATCGACATCGATTCTACGAATCATGAATATCGCGACCAATCACGCTAAACCTTAAAGTTCCTTCTCCCACTATCGAACCCGTCCTAATTTTCATATCAAGAAAGACTTCCTTCCTGAAGTCAGTCTTCCAACAATTTCCATTCCGTCGCATCTCCCGACAATCTTCATCAAATACAGATCTCAATCTCGCAAAATCTTCCATTAAATTAACTTCACGTCTTAATCTTGTTCTGACAGAATTCGAAGTGTAGAACCGGTATCATAGAGTTTCGAATATTATACATCTTCGGGTTTCGACCGAAGTGTCGTATAAACGTTTAGTCGACTCTCGCGGCCTCGAAGCCGTGAAATAGTTCAAGTGCTATTTATTACGCGTATATACATAAATACTCTCAGCGCCCCAAAAGTCTGGTGCTGATGACCGTTTTCCGAACGCTAAGCGTGGCGTCCGTCCACGAGACCTTATCTGCGAGCGTCAACCGATATCCTTGCGAGCGAGCGTACCTACACACCGATACACTCACAAACACAGCGACCAATGTAAGCAATAAATTTCGTTTCATGTTAATCCGATTGTTCCCCCGGCTTCAAAGTCGTTTCCATTGTCAATTTTTCTGTCTAAGCAAATTTATTCATCCGATCACTTATTTGTAATTAACCTTTAGTTAAGTTTGTACAAATTCGTCGGATTATTTCTAAATACCAATCACTGCATGACTTCCTAATTTTTAACTCATTCCAAACACTACCCCTTTTTACCCTCATTCCGTGCTATTGCGCTTGTCGTAGGTAAAAAAGGAGGGAATCAAAAAATATATGCCCACGTCCCTTCCAGACTTGGCAAAAGGAAGGGTTTTCTTCATCGCATCGTTACTGGTGATGAAAAATGGATTCATTACAGCAACCCAAAGAGAACAAAATCATGGGGACTGCCCGGTCATGCTTCTACGTCCTCGGCTCGGCCGAATATTCACGCTGCGAAAGTTTTGCTGTGTATTTGGTGGGACCAGGGCGGTGTTATTTATTATGAGCTGTTGAAACCGAATGAAACCATCACTGGGGTATCGAACCCAATTGATGCGATTGAGCTGAGCACTGCGCGAAAAGCGGCCACAATACGAGCAGAGGCACGAAAAAGTGATTTTACAGCATGACAATGGTCAGCCTCACGTCGCCAAACCCATTAAAACCTACTTAGAAACGCTCAAATGGGAAGTCCTACCCAACCCGCCATATTCCCCAGATATTGCGCCGTCCGATTATTACTTGTTCCGTTCGATGGCATATGGTCTGGCTAATCAGCAGTTCTGCTCATATGAAGACATCTCAAAATGGCTTGATTCATGGATAGCCTCAAAAGACGAACACTTCTACCGTGACGGTATTCGAGCTTTGCCAGAAAGATGGGAATAAGTTGTCGCTAGCGATGGGCAATATTTTGAATGATTCATTTGTAACCATTTTTTCACAATAAAGTGGCATTTTCATAAAAAGAAACAGCGAGGACTTAGTTGCGCACCTAATATTATTCTAATATAACTCTGCAATTATCTAGAGATCGAAAACTTTTTACTGGTATATAGTCAGGGTGACTTGTTATTTTTAATTATTATAAATCAATCATTCAACAGTGTGTCTACAAAAGGTATATATATATGCGTGTGTGCGTGCGTGCGTGCGTGTGTGTGTGTGTGTGTGTGTGTGTGTGTGTGTGTGCGTGCGTGCGTGCGTGCGTGCGTGCGTGCGTGCGTGCGTGCGTGCGTGCGTGCGTGCGTGCGTGCGTGCGTGCGTGCGTGCGTGCGTGCGTGCGTGCGTGCGTGCGTGCGTGCGTGCGTGCGTGCGTGCGTGCGTGCGTGCGTGCGTGCGTGCGTGCGTGCGTGCGTGCGTGCGTGCGTGCGTGCGTGCGTGCGTGCGTGCGTGCGTGCGTGCGTGCGTGCGTGCGTGCGTGCGTGCGTGCGTGCGTGCGTGCGTGCGTGTGTGTGTGTGTGTGTGTGTGTGTGTGTGTGTGTGTCTACACGTAAAACAGACCCGTACGACTCGTCTCGTTTTACCATGGCGAATGAAGAATAAAGCGTACTGTTGAAGAATAGAAGGAAGTGGAACAAAAAAGAAGAGAAAGACAAAAAGGAAAAAGTAGAAAAGACAAAGAGCTGGCAGCGAGATACCGGAGAAAAAGCGTCGGGGTTGTAATTCTGCAAACCTGGGTAGCGGCTGCTCTCGGCGATGATCGAAGAGAACGAAGATCCTCTTTCTGAGCGAGCAAAGACTACCACGACAAATCTCTCCGTCTTCCTCTCTATCTATCTTTTTCACCCTGTACCTTCTCTCTCTCTCTCTCTCTCTCTCTCTCTCTCTCTCTCTCTCTCTCTCTCTCTCTCTCTGTTCCCTCGCTCTGCCCCCGCCCCCGCACGCTCTCACCCATTTCCCCTGTCTCTCTTCTTCTTCATTTTCCATGCCCGATCCTACCGTTTTTTCATTTCCACACTCGGCAAATTTTCACTCACCGCCTCCCCCTATTTTTTCGGTTCGTCTCTCTTTTCCCGGTCGTCCCAAGACGACGGTCTCTTACACGAACGAGTGCACACTCACCCCGCTCCCTCCTGCCCCATATAGCACACATCGAGAGCTCGGCAAGCCAACGCGCGACGGTCCACCTTCATTTTCCACGCTCGAATTCCCACTTATTTGCGAGGCGCCTAACTCGAACGAAATGGGAAGAAATGGTAAACCTTCTCTGCCTTCCGAGAGAGAGAGAGAGAGAGAGAGAGAGAGAGAGAGAGAGAGAGAGATTTATTGATTGATAGTTTTATTATGCCCTAGTGCTATCACTTTTGGGCAAAGGTTGTACAATAACAGTATATAATCTTGATCTTAATCTTAATGCTCGCAATTACAAAAATACATGAATAATACAAAACAATAGTTTTCTAACTTCAACATCCGGGTCACTAATTACCACCGAAAAGAGTGAAATCATACCGATCCAGCATACCGCGTACACTTACAAAGTCCTACCAATGAAGAACAATTTCTACTAAATGCTAACAAACGCGAACAAAAACGGCCTTTTAATTTCATACTACTTTTTATCTCCGTTCCTCAGTGCCATGGTACATCGGAACCATGCAATCCGTGCCAGTGCGTAGACGCTGCTCACACCCTGCAGCTTGCGCGGATGCTTTGGGTGCGATCGAAATACAGAAAGTCGATTTTTGAAAATTGGTTACAAAGGTGGAATAACAAAGTAGCACAGCGGAGATTAAAAAAC
>CALYCA010000137.1:0-32940 GCA_944452715.1 Ophion slaviceki | reverse complement strand
TCATGAGCAATCAGCGACCGGTCCCTTCGGATATAATGCAAACAAAATCAGATTCTATAGCAAATGATAGAGAACTTTTTACGACCATGATATCTCCCTGGTGGAGAATTGACTAGTGAATCCACAAACTCTAGAGGGATTTGGAAGCTTACAATATGTTGCCTGTGGGGTTCGTCCAAGCGGAAAAATGCTGTGGTAATGAAATTTCTTTTTTCTACATAGTCGCAAAATTAGGACCGAATGTAGAGGGAATGAATATAATAGGCAGGCCATACAAACTGGAGTGAATCCTGGTTTGCACCATCAAATGTCTTCGATCTCGCCTACGGCGGACTGCATTCAATGCATTTTATTCGTTTTCGAATACGATATATTCATAATCAATATCCGAGGGAGCAGATACAATATATGGTAAAAGTCGCAAGGTGGCTGAAATTTTATCTAATTTCTTCACATCAGCCTTTACATATTTTTATCTAATCCTATTTACTATTAAAAAAACACTTTTTTGTCAAATTAAATGATAGATCTTTGAATAAGCAAGTTAAAATCTTTGAGGTATTTTCGTAGCTAAGATCTGCCGAAAAAAATTGAGCAAATAAAAAAATCATAATTTTTGTTGCGTTCCAAGGATGTAAATTTCAACATCGTGTTATATCTTGGCACACACACATGCACACGCACACGCACACGCACACACACCCGCACACGCACACGCGCACGCACACGCTCACGCACACGCACACGCACACACACACACACACGTATGTTTTTGAAGGTCGCTGGACCGGGCAAGTTTACGCAACCTTTCTGCAAAACGTACTGCCTCAATTACTGGAAGACGTGCCCTTGCATGTTCGCATAAACATGTGGATGCAACCCGACGGTGCACCACTCCATTATGCTCTGTGTTCAAGACAAGTGATGAATGAGATTTTTGGTCAAAAGTGGATAGGATGCGGCGGCCCTGTAGCTTGGCCACCGCGTTCGCCAGATCTAACATCACCAGATTACTTTTTATGGGGTTTTGTCAAAGAGCGCGTAATGGCGGTAGCACCCACCACGCCTGACGACATGAAAGCAAGAATACGCCGAGCATGTACCGAAATTACACCACAAATGTTGGCTGAAGTTAGACGGTCTTTTCATCAGCGATTTAACAAGTGCTTACAAGTCGAGGGTCATCACTTCGACCATCTTCTGTAGGTAGACCCAAACCTAGGTTAATGGATCCTTTAAAGTGATTATTCCGATATTTTTCGATTTTTCCACTATTTTCATACGTTGCGTGACTAGAATGACCTTGTGTTGTAGGTCGCTGAATTCGTCTTAAAATCCGCAATAACGTCATCGGACGTTAAAAAATTACATAACAAAAATACATGGTTCCATTTTAAAACGTGGCGTTGACCTTGGCGTAGCTTCAGCGCCTCTACGGATAAAAAATAGGGTGGTCCAGTATGACGGCCTTCTCGAACATTGAAACTTTTGTGTGAAACATTTTTGGATATGATCAATAGTTTGAGTGCTATTGTTCTGTAACACTTTATGTGCCTCACTCTGTATATCCATGTCTACTATATATATATATATATATATATATATATATATATATATATATATATATATATATATATATATATATATATATATATATATATATATATCAAAATCGTGAGAGGCGAAGGGATAGGTGCAAATAAAATGAAGACGTCGTAGACCAATAGCAATGTTTAATAATAATCAGGAGCACACGAATAAAGGCACGGGGCAAACCGTGCCTCCACGTCCAGAGCTCGTAAGTCAACAACCCTTGGTTATGATCCCTCTTTCCCTTGTTCGTATCTTATTTTTTTTCACAGCCCACTCATATGCGTCTACACGCTTACATTCGGCCGTCCTTTTATCTTAATCGTCCTCGATTTCTTTTTAACAATGAACTCCAGTGGAATTATTTATGCAACGTTAATGAACAACAGCAAAAAAACTCAAAGAAACTCTTTACTTGTGTATTTCAATCTAGATAACGCTTTGGTTTTTGTTGATCACGAGGAGGCTGCTTGCCCACTAACTGCAGTATGCCTGTCTCATTCGCGTGAAGTCTCATCGATTTTGATAGTATCTTCGGTGTCCTCATCGCAGGAAGTAGCTTCGGAATCTTCAGCAGCTTCTGCACCGAATAAGTCCCATCGTTTCATTTTGTCTATCGGTACGGTGTTGCGATCGTTTGGTAATACTTCTGTAATGACGTATGGTCCTTTAAATCGCTCAGCCAGTTTCAACGACTTTCCGGTAGCTGCTGGAGCACGTTCGATCATTACTAGATCACCGGGTAAATACTTTTGAGCTCTGGCCCTCTTGGAATTGTACCGCATACCCTGACGCAGTTGGTCGCTCCTTATCAACTCGATCGCTCGATGTCGTTTCTCCACAATATCTCGATGACTTTTAATTTTGTCTTCGAGAACGTCCCCGGTTATGCTTCTTGGCGTGTAATTGAACAACAGAGAAAACGGAGTCCGTTTCGTGATTTTATGGAACGTGTTGTTCATTCCCCATTGTAAGCTTCTCACGTGTACGTCCCAATCTCTTCCTTCGTCGTCCTTGGTCATGCTTGCGAGCGCTCGTGTAATCATGCGATTATATCGCTCCACCTGGCATTTGCTCGCGGTGTCGCAGTCGAATTTCGAACGTGAATGATATTTACGCCGTTGCAGAACGTCTTAAATGCTTGACTTGAGAACGCGGTTCCCTGATCGGATATCAATCGTGTCGGTGCGCCGAAGATCAGTATAACATCCTTTAAAAATCGTACCATAGGCGCTGACCTCGTGTTTTTGACGGCTCGTAGAAGTACGTATTTCGTAAAACCATCGACTACCACAATAAGATAGCTATTTGCCTTTTTACTCTTAACGAACGGACCTAGATGGTCGATGTGCAACGCGTGAAAGGGCTGACCAACTTTATCTATCGAATATAGATTCCCGGCCCGTTTGCCCGCTGGACGCTTGTGTCGTAAGCAAGGCAGAAATGCTCCAATGTAGCCTTTCACGTAGCGATGCATCCTCGGGAACCAGTATAACTCCTTAATTTTCGTTAAGGTCTTATCCAATGCAAAATGTCCGATGTCGTCGTGGTACTTCTTTAGTATTCGCCATCTGGCTTTTTCGGGTACTACCCACTGGAGTTTTACACCCTCCTCGTTATCCTCGCGCTTGAAAAGTCGACCATCTTCTAAAACGAAGTCGGTGTCCTTCCCATTTTGTTGCTGCAATTTCTCGATGATCGCACGTAATTTCGGGTCGGCCCGTTGTGCAACTGTTAGCCAATCATTGATTTCAACGTCATTTACGAGAATCATTAGACCATCCGTTTGTTGCATTTCTTCGAGTTGACCCCACGGCGCACGGCTCAATGCATCCACGTGATACATCTGCGTACCCGGTCGATGATTTACGGTAAACGTAAACTCCTGGAGGAGTAGCCACCATCGTGCGATTCTTGGTATCAAATCCTTTTTTGAAAAAGTGCTGCGAACAGAATCGCAGTCTGTGATTACGGTAAACTCTTCGCCCAGTAGATATGATCGGAACTTCTCGGTAGCCCATACTACTGCCAGAGTCTCCAATTCGAATGAATGGTACTTTCGTTCGCTTTCGGTCGTTTGTCTACTCGCATAGCAGACTGGTCGAAGTGACCCATCGTGTTGCGTTTGCAGGAGGATCGCTCCGAGTCCCTCCTTGCTAGCGTCCGTGTGCAGTTCAATTGGCACACCCGGCTCGAATGCAGCGAGAATCGGTTTTTCAGCCAGTTTTGCTCGTAGGAACTGAAATGCGTCTTCTTGGTCTTGATTCCATAGGAATTTCGAGTCCTTTCGGAGCAACCTCGTCAACGGAGCTGCATGCATCGCAAAATCCCGAATAAAACGCCTGAAGTAGCTCATAAGTCCGACGAACCTTCGAACGTCGTGCTCGTTTGTCGGTCTTGGATAATTCTCGACGCTCTTGAGCTTGTAGTCTCCCGGTTGAATGCCTTTTTGCGAAATATCATACCCCAAAAAGGTTTTCTGCTCGCGCAAAAATCTACATTTCGACAGTTTTAACTTAAGTCCTGCTCCTCGAAAGACTTTCAGCACCTGCTCCAAATGATTCAGGCCTTCTTTAAATGTTTTCGTGGGTATCAAGACATCGTCCATATACGCGAGGGCGATACTGTAAGCTAGAGGGCCTAGCGTCGTATTGATCGTTCTTTGGAATACCGCTGGTGCGTTCGCTAACCCAAACGGGACTCGAGTAAATTGATATTGACCGTTCGTTGTAGCGAACGCTGTCAATGCTTGCGATTCTTCGGCAAGAGGGATTTGATAGTATCCAATGGCCATATCCAAGCTCGTATAATATCTGCATCCGGCTAAACGTTCTAATTGGTCGTCAATAAGTGGGAGAGGATATTTATCCTTTTTTGTTACCTTGTTCAGCGCTCGGTAGTCCACGCACATGCGCGACTCCCCTGTCTCGTTCTTAACCAACAAAACCGGGAATGAATACGGTGAATTCGAATCGACGATAATGCCACAGTCTTTCAGCTCCGCTGTCATTGCGTTGACAATCTACCGTTCTTGATGTGATAGACGATAAGGTCTAAACGTTATCGGCTCCTTGGAGGTGAGCTCGATCTTCATTTCCGCGTTTCATGCAGCGCCCAATTCTTTGACTGTCATTGCGAAGACATCTCGGTATCGCTGGAGTAACTGCACGACCTGCCTGGGTTGCTGCTCGTCCAAACTTGAATCGGTTTGTATCGCATCCTCTGGCAAAGGCCCCAGGTTTTGATTTTGGAGGTGCAATGTGGCCGTAGATGTATTTGTACGGTCTGGCTCGCAACTCTCAGCACGTACAACCCGATCGCCTGGCCTGAAAACAATATCGTCTTTAGAGTTGTTCACAATCGGTACATGACTCGATCCTTCGTCGTTCAACGATATGATGCATCTCGGTATACAATGTCGTCTGTTGCCCTCCATGCGTTGTTGCCAATCGATGAATAAATCCGAAACTTTCCCCGTCGCATCGGAGTAAACGTCGATGAATCCGATGTAGTTAGGCGGAAGTATGGTCTGTTGTTTTGCCCAGAGACTGATTTTCTTTTGATCCAGCTCAGGAATTTTGAGGCTCGTTAATTTTCCCGAGTCGTCTTCGACTTCGTTGCTCTCTTGAAAAACTCGTATATAATTTTTCCGTTTGATGATAGTAACATCTGGCAACTCCCTAAACGGCTGCCCTACGAGTAGCGGGATTTCTTGCACGACATCGGGGACGATGTAGGCTGGAACCGTCGCTTTTGCTCTGTCCACGCCTAACTGTATTTCGGTCGTTCCCAGGACTTCAACCTTGCCTGCGCCATAGCCTCCGATGGTGCACGGTTCATCGAGGTCTCGAATCTGCACTTTAAGTATTCGTGCTTCGACTGCGCGCATCGTTACGCATTTGCTTCCCATGTCGATGTAAGCTCGTACTTTTACGCCGTTCACATCAGCATCCTGGAAGTATTTGAGGTTCCCGTCGATTTCTTTTGGGCTCGTTATTGTCAATATACGTGGTTGATCGTGACTTATAACTGCAGTTCCATCGTCGTTCATTTCTTTTTCCTGTCGTCCGTTGGCCTCACGCGACGTTCCTGAGTCCTCGGCGATATGTAACGTTTGCAAATTCTTCGTCGGTCTTTTGTCAGACTTAGTCTCTGTGCATTTTGCCGCGAGATGTCCGACTTTATGGCATTTATTGCATCGCTTGCGTCTGTGTTCTTTTGGACACTGAAGGGAAAGGTGTCCATACTCGTCGCAGTTGAAACAGAGCGGTTCCCCTTTCTCGTTTTTCACTGGTTTCTTCTCGGTTAGCTGCTGATTCGTTCGTCGGCATTCTCCGTCCCTCGAACTAGCTCCCTTTCGATTCGTATCTTCAAGGTTCGGAGATTTTATGCGATCCTCCATCCTCTTCAGACTTAGTAATAGGACTTTGAGCGATGAAAATTCCAGAATGCTCAATGATTGGATCATGTTATTATCGTTCAAACCTTCGATTACAAATTCAATAATATCGGTATCGCTTATTCGACACTGTCTCGCCAATCCTACTTTAGCGTGGAAGTACTCTTCGATAGATTCTCTCGACTGGCTTTTTCTGTCGATCATTTCCCGACATTTTCACTGAATCCCAATGGTACTAGGAAAAGCATCCTTCAACAGTTGCTTCCACTCGTTCCACGTCCGTTGTACCGTAGCCATGGAATCGTACCAAGTTTTGGCACTTCCCTTTAACTTCGTCAAAGCGTGACAGATCGTCGCCTTCTCTGCCCACCCGGATGCCTCGGCATACTCGTCAATTTTCGCGAGCCACATATCAACCGTCTGCAACGAATGTTTATTCGGATTGAACGCCGGTACAAGTTCGGCAAGTTGCTTGTCAAAAGCCGTCGACATAGGCGGCGTCGGTCTCCCAATATTTCGTGCTTCAGTTACGCTCGATACCGTCTCTCGGATCACAGTTTGTAGTAAGGATTGTAAATCAAACGGCAGTACCTGATTCATCACAGTTGGCATCGGTGGTACCTGATTTATTCCCGTTGACATCACTGGCGGTGCGTGGGGATATTGTGGTGCGTATTGATGCGCATGCGGTGTATTAAACATCGTTTGTCGTCCCATTACGAATGGCGTAGATGCGATATTCGGTGTATCGATGCGATATTCGGTGTATCGATGCGATATTCGGTGTATCGATGCGATATTCGGTGTATCGATGCGATATTCGGTGTATCGATGCGATATTCGGTGTATCGATGCGATATTCGGTGTATATACGGAATCGGCGGAGGCGTCTGATTCCGCAGTACGTGGTCGTTGGCGAATCCGGTCTCGTTAAATGTTTGCGCGACTAGTGCCGCCATTGTGGTTGTGTGTATCGTTGAAGGGATAAACGCCGTACGTGTCGGTAATATCGTGTCATCGGACTAACTGCCACGACCGTTGGATCATCCAGCGTGCTGCTTTGATGCGGTTCGGTATTTTCGGATTCCGACATGGCCGCTGCTAAATTTTGTTTTACGTTGTTGCGACCTCTCCTCTCGGCTGTATTTTCTTCTTTTGCACTTTATCATATTTGTGCAACGTTGATTTGCGGTTTGTAAGTCTTGCGCTTTGTCGTCGCGTTTCAATGGACACTTGCCGACGTTTTCACCGCTCGGCAGTGTTTGTTCACGTTTGCGTTTCCTTTGTGTTACATGCTTTCAGCGCGTTTTTCGTTTGAATCCCACTTCTGATTTAGTAACGCTCAAAATCGTGAGAGGCGAAGGGATAGGTGCAAATAAAATGAAGACGTCGTAGACCAATAGCAATGTTTAATAATAATCAGGATCACACGAATAAAGGCACGGGTCAAACCGTGCCTCCACGTCCAGAGCTCGTAAGTCAACAACCCTTGGTTACGATCCCTCTTTCCCTTGTTCGTATCTTTTCATCTTTTTTTTCACAGCCCACTCGTATGCGTCTACACGCTTACACACACACACACACACACACACACACACGCACACGCGCGCGCGCGCGCGCGCACATGCGCACGCACGCACTCACGCACGCACGCACACGCATACACACACGCACACGACACACACACACACACACACACACACACACACACACACACACACACACACACACACACACACACACACACACACACACACACACACACACACACACACACATACCGATACGGCACAGCAGGTGAGCCAGTACGGAGATTGGTGTCTGCAATCGGGATTGGCCGCCTGACTTGGTTCTACTATTTCATTCCCCATTCCCCTATCGCACTGACGGCATCGGGATTAGCGTGCTCCTCGCTTTCCAAAGGCCCTTAGGTACCTAGCTTGAAGTTGGAAATCTAGAAAGATGGACAGCCGGGGAAAAATACGGCAGTTTGAAAAAATAAAATTCGGAATAAGAGACGAGAGCAACGAGTTCTGCAGAAAATCGCAGGAAGGTAACAGATCTACTTCAGAACCGTATAATGTGGCCGATTTTTTTATGACTTAGTTGCATAGTTATGAGTATATTTCACAATCTGCCATTTGATAAATGCGTTTGATCGAGTGTTTCACTCCATGAATGAAACCGTCACGAAAGTAATTGCCGAACTTGAGCGGAAGAAAGGATGCCTTAAAATCAGTTCATCGAGTGATTATCTCATCACGCTTTTATCCGTGACAATTTATGATTCAACTATCAAATTGCTAATTTCTGCTTTTGGCACCGAACTTGTAAATGTATATGTATTTCTAATTTCTAATAATGTATATGTGTATTGTAAGTAGAAGGGAAATTTAATATTAGTAGAAAATCTATGAATCGGTATAACACCGCGGCAAGTTTTTTCCACGTTCTTTCCCATTCAGTCCCCTTGTCTTTACATCGCGAAGTGAGATTTTTACTTAAAAATTGCTCTGAGTGGCGCGCTCATCGATTTCCCGGGAGGCAGAGGCAAGAGTGTATATATACAGTTAGTGTAATAATTTTTACAGTGTTGTTTCTTTTTTTCCCATCATTCCGATAACGATCGGGCCTCAGAGTTATCCAGTGCACTGTATAACAAGACGACGGTAGGAAACGCCGGCGACGGCGAAGGAGCGCCCGTGTTATATACACCATTTTACCCGATTCCCGGGAAAGAAGAACTTGCGACGAAGTTGCGCTCGTCAGGAGCACAAGGGTCGAAAGGGGTTCAAAAGACCGAGAGCTTTGTGAACCTGCTCTTATCAAAGAACACACCCGAGCAACTCGCAGCATTTCGTTTTAGTCTCTTCCACTCTGAACTTGCACCATCGCAGCGCTCGTGGACTTTTCTGCCGTCTTGGGCTCTCCTCTTCGCGAAGAATTAAGGATAGTTGAATGGAAAGCTCCGCGACGGGGTATTCCAAGAACTTGTCGCTCAGCGTCTCTCGATCGGTAGGAAACTGAAGTAACTTACGCGACATTTGCGGCGAAAGTTCGATTCGACCAATAGATGTATTGGTTGAATCGAACCTGGTATATTGGAACCAAGAATGAAGGTAAGCTCTGATCATGACTATGTACGCGGGATGTTCCACGTGGTCAGGGATCTTTTTCAACCGGATATCAGCCTGACGCGGTTCAACTTATTTCTTAGAATCGCCACTTATATCTCAACCCTCACGCATTTCTACCCCTCGCTTTTATCCTCCCATATTGTTTGGTTGCATTTATTGGCAAGACTGCATTGTTTCCGCTTCCAAAAATGTGTAGAAGTGGAATTCAATACCTACCCTAGCACTGGTACTATAGAAATAAAACGGACTAATGTTGCCTGATTATCACCATTTTAATAATGGTTTTGTGTTATCGTACATTTCGAGTGCGGCATTATGCCGTCAGGCTTGAAATACGAAACGATAATTCGAATTGACCATCAATTCATGATGTGATCCCAGAATTTCCCCAATGTTTATAATGTGGAGAGCATAACGGAGTGGTTGGATGATATTGAGAATTATGATCCCGTGACAAGAACGGTTTTCGCACAACTCGTCATTGTTCTGGGTATTCCCGGTTGATATTAAATTCACTGTTCCGGTTAAGCCAAGCTATATAGACCTGGCGGTCGCTATTCCGGACCATTGCTACGAGGATTAGGCGAAGATTAAGGTTGCTACCAAATATGTGATACATGTCCTACATATATGACTGTATACTGACGCGAATCTAGCATTTGCTGTATTTTCTTGAAAATATATGAGGTATTCCATGCGTAGCGAAACAGGTTTTGGCCGGGGGTTTCAAAATTTTTCGTCCGTTAATATATCGTTTTCTTATATCATATAAAAACATTTCCATATAGTTATTAACTCCGATTAAGACTTGGTTTTTGTTAAGTCCTAATCGAAAAATAAAAAAATTTAATATTTTACATACCTTTAATTGCGTGTCCCTTAAGTGTCAGTCAATACAGCAAAAATTAAATCTGACCCGCGCTTTTTAATCGGAAAAAAGCGCTCTTTTCAATAAAGCTAATGGAATATTAATCCGATTTGTAAAGAAAAATTTATAGCCAAAAAACAGAGAAAAAACCCGTTTTTATTTTTTTTTCGGCCCTTAGGGTCTACTGAATTTTATCAAAAATTTACTGAACATAGTTCAACACGTGAGAAACGTTTGGTAAAATTTTCAGCTTGCCTTTATTTCTTGTTCACTGGCAATTAAATGTGTAGTTACTCCGTAAATAGTTGACGCTTCCTTTCCATAGGAACTCGTTTCATCAGAACTGGACACCGCTTATCGGTGCTTAGTTGGAAGAATCTCATGGCATTTGATTGGTGCGTTGGTTGGGACACAATACTCGTACATGATTGGGCGAAGCACCCCGTTCGGACGGTCTGGTCGACGGAACTGCCTCAATCCATGGTCCGCGTGAACCGTGATAACCAGCTGGTTCATCACAGCTACGGTCTGTTTAATGAACAACTCGAAAAAGTCTACATTTTACAGACATAGACGGTTCACTTGGTTCATTTGCGATGGTGAGAAACTACTGCCACAATCCGTTCAACAAAAAAAAATCACAAAAGCAAGCGTGCGCGCGTGAAACTGGTGACTATGTACGAAATCGAGAGGGAGCCATCATTGACATTAGGACTTTATCTTCGTAAACAATGTCGAATGACAATACAATGTCAACCTCTAGCCTCGCATGGACTTCCGCTACCGAGTGAAGAAATTGAAAACAATCGATGTGGACCGGAACCGGAAAGTGCACTTGGATCTTCAGATAAATCGAATTGCATCGAATTTTCCATAAGTCAACCTGGACCTTCTAACAAATCGGATATTATTGATGTCGCTATGAATCAACTTGATCCTGAACATTCATCAAAATGCGATGCTGGTAATCTCGCTACAAATCAACTCAGATCGGTATCTCGAGATGATAGTGACGCGGAAAATCACACAAGTCAACCTAGAGTTTATTCTCAATATTCGTCAGTTAGTGAAGGAAAGTCCGAAACAACTTCATCATATCAAAGTTTCGCAATTTCCAGTCACAATAGTGGACTTCAAAGATTGCTGGAAGTCGTAGATGAGTCGCCAATTTCGAAGAAACGTAAAGACATCATTAAATACTCTTCTGCTAAAAAGCAGAAAGTTATTGGGAAGGTAAACGAATTTTTGAAAACTAGTTTGAAAGAATCTGCAAAGACAGTTGAGGAAAAGAAATGTCGGCTGTACGATGAGATGATACAACAAATTCACGAAAAAATTGATAAGGAAACGACTTCTTGTCGAGATAAAATACAGCTTCTCACTGTTTTGCCGCAAACTCTGTCGATAAACGAAGTAATGTCTGAGTTTAATACAAGTAAACGGATGGTACAAATCGCTAAACAGCTATACTCTGAAACGGGAGTGTTATCGACGCCTACTGCCAAAGCTGGAAATGTACTTGATTCAACCACTTCGACAACAGTACAATCTGAAAGAGTTGTATCAGCATTTTCGAGACGAGCATGAAGTTTGACGACGCGATGATTGACACAATAAAATTTTCTCGTTGGATTTCAGTAGACAGATCAACGTTAGAAACTTTGCAGATGTCTGTGGATGACTGGGTAGATACTTTATGTTCTGAGTTAAAAACGTTGCTTCTTCACGATTTTATCGCAAACCAACAAGCGTCGTACCACCGCACGATCAAGGAAAATCTTGAAGAAGGAGAATTCGTCGTCGATGTGGACTTTGCCCAGAATTACGCATTCGTTGGACAAGACGCTTCTCAGGGATTTCACTAGAATGATGACGAGGCAACGATTCACCCGTTCGTGATTTATTATAGGTACAAAAATGGAATTGTCGACAAAAACCTGACGATCATCTCTGATTGTCTTGATCACGTAACGAGTTCAGTGTATGCCTTTCAACGGATTCTCGTTCAATACTTAAAAGTCCAATTTTCGGCAAAAAAAATTATTACTTTTCCGATGGAGCCCCACAGCAATACAAGAATTGTAAAAACTTTATCAACTTGGTTCATCACAAAGGAGACTTCGGTGTGGATGCCGAATGGCATTTCTTTGCCACCGCGCATGGAAAAGGTGCTTGTGACGGAATATCAGGCACAGTAAAGAGACTTGCCGCACGTACAAGCTTTCAACTATCTCCAGAGAGACAGATTTTGACACCACAACGGCTTTTCGATTGGGCGAAGCAGAATATCGAAGGGATCGACTTTTGCTTTAGCGCGAAAAGCGAGTATGATTCAACAGTGACATTTTTGAAGGAACCGTACGCGAAGGCTAAAACCGTACCCGCGACACTAAAGTTTCACGCTGCCATACCAACTGAAGATAAAAAAATTAATTTCAAAACGTATTCCTCTTCTACAGCACCGGTAACGAAAGTCATCGTAAAGCGTTAAAAACACTGCAAAAAACGACTCTTTTCAGGGCCACCATATACTAACGAAGAGAATATTTCAAGTCGGAATAATAGATTTCATACATTTTACTAATGCTAAACTGGTACAGTATTAGTATTCAGATTGAGTCACATTTTCACTTCATTGGAGTTCTCGCAACACAATATTAATGCAATGTAATTGTTTAAGGCATCTCATTAATTTTATTGCCAGTGAACAAGAAATAAAGGTAAGCTGAAAAAATTTACCGAACGTTTCTCACGTGTTAAACTATGTTCAGTAAAATTTTTGATAAAATTCAGTAGACCCTGAGGACCGAAAAAAAATAAAATCGGGTATTTTCTCCGTTTTTTGGCTATACATTTTTCTTTACAAGTCGGATTAATATTCCATTAGCTTTATTAAAAAGAGCGCTTTTTTTCGGTTAAATAGCGCTGGTCAGGTTTAATTTTTGCTGTATTGACACTTAAGGGACACATAATTAAAGGTATGTAAACATTTTATTCTTTTATTTTTCGATTCGGACTTAACAAAAACCAAGTCTTAATTAGGGTTAATAACTATATGGAAATATTTTTATATGATATAAGAAAACGATATATTAACGGACGAAGAATTTTGAAGTCCGCGGCCAAAACCTGTCTCGCTACGCATGGAATGCCCCATATATATGTACATGTATGTATTATTCAGATGCAGACGTGTAGTCACATTTTTCTATCTCCTCATATCGCATTCGCAAACGTACGTCTCGATCACGATGAAATAGTTCGTACGTCTCTCTATCTGCCTCCCTTGCTCTATCACTCTCTAACTCCTCCGATACATCGATACTCGAGATTCACGAGAGACACTTCCTTAGAGACCGTAAGCGGATTCTCTACGGAGTTTTTGCGCCAATGTTGCTTACGTCTTGCTGTTTTTCTTTAAGAGGAAAAATAAAATAAAGTAGGTGTGCTTTTATTCCGAAACTCAATCGAAATGGTGAAGGATACATAGGGTGAAGTCCCGTAACGCCGGACGGCACCTAGTGTCGGACACTCGTGCTATCACGACAACGTCGCAGCGCGTTCCCGTAAAAACTCATGAAAGGGGCAATCGCGGGACGCGGTTTGCCACTGACGCGCGAGGCCAAAGTGGGAGCGATTGATTACTGCGTTTGGCGGGAATACATTGCGTCGGGTAAGATCGAGGTGAGTGTTACTGCTAAGTTTCTGTGTTTGAGTGTTATGCAATGGTTATTATACGTTGTGTTCCATAATTATTCGAAGTTTGGTAAAGTTTTTCTTGGATTCCCAAGGCGGTTTTGGTATAAAACACGTAATTTTGGGGATTCTCTGTCCCCTGGTACCGGACACAAAGTGGTCCCTTAACGCCGGACAGTAAACATGCTGTTTTTTTTTCTCGTAAGCCTTTATACTTTTGATTATAACTGTTGTACATTGTTTTACGGGATAGAAAAACGCAGTGAAATCAAAATTTAAGAGAACACAAAGGAAGAAAAATGGACCAAAAAAATTTGCTAACTGAGGTTGAGAAGCTTCGCTGCGCTACGACGTTCCGAAAAGCACTCTACATGACAATGAATCGTTGTTAAACCGTGGACTAGCTTTTCTCCAGGTGTTGTGCAGATTCTCCATAATTTGTCGCCATTTCCAAATGCTGCAAAAAAACGATCAGTTGCTAGGAAGAGAAAAACCAAAGAAGTGAAATTTTGACTTTATCACCGTGCAACATTGTTGTCGAAAAAAAGAGAATATAAAGATCGTTAAAGACAAAAAAGGAATTGGAAAGAAGTTTAAAACAGTGATAGAAGACAATGGAAAGCCAGCTGCCGTGGATAGGTTTATGAATAATTTGCAGACATCCCTGAATGTTCGAAAAGTTACATATGCGATTGATGCACAATATTCTGAAGATGTCCGGCGCTGGGGCCTCGAAGTTAAGTCTGTCCGGTACTAGGTGCCACTTGCAGTGACGGCAATTTTTTTGTACCAACGTTTGAATAATGTTTTTAATTTCGTTTATGCAGAATGGAAATTATTTTTTAAAAAATTACATTTTTCGAAGCTTTTTTTTATTGTCCGAAAAGCTTAGGTGTCCGCCACTGGGGGACTTCCCCCTATGAATAATTTGCAGACATCTCTAATTATTCGAAAACTGACATATGCGATTGATGCACAATGTTCCGAAGATGTCCGGCGCTGGGGGCTCGAAGTTAAGTCTGTCCGGTACTAGGTGCCACTTGCAGTGACGGCAATTTTTTGTACCAAAGTTTGAATAAAGTGTTTAATTTTGTTTATACAGACGTTGCATTTTTGTTAATTTGGTTTGGTTTTAAAGTTTGTTGACGTAATTATTTTAAAAAAAATTACATTTTTCGAAACAGTTTTTTTTAATTGTTCGAAAAGCTTAGGTGTCCGCCACTGGGGGACTTCCCCCTATCTGATACGATGATACTTTCGAGGAGAGATTTTCTGAAAGATGCCTACCCGAAAATGTTTAGTCAGTCGAAAGTACATATACTGCAACACAATCTTCAACATCTTTCAGCAATATTGAGGTGTCAAACTGCTATGCATCTCACATGTCTAGGCATTTAATGTAGGTATACCTATAAGACACGATCAATGGATGCCGGAAAACTCAAGACTGTCGACATACCAATCGGTCGCTGCCATTCCTAGTCGAAATTTCTAGATCTTGCACGCGTACGTCCATTTGACGGGAGCAATATAATCCGCGGATAATGAGGGCATCAGTAAGATTCGGCAATATTTCTTTAAAAATAATAGTGGGGAGAAGTTTAATGAATAATTCACCGGAATTATAAAAGTTCCATAATGAGCTTCGGGTATATATCAGTGGAAAATACAAGACTGTTTGGGTCCACCGGCTAATTGCGGAATCAAAGTTCAATCGTTGCAAGTTGAGATGACCCGCGAATGAACGAGACGACGAAATTAAACGACTTTCAGTTTTTTGCCGACAACTTGGCGACATTTGTGACACTGCCGAGCACACCGCGAGCCGTCCGATCTCGGATATCGTTTGCTCTTTCTGCTATCGGCGGTCTGCCGAAGTCAAAGTTTGATTAAATTTTACCATTTTATGAGGGAGAAGTTGAGTTTAGAGGATGGAATGGCGGGGTAGGTTCGATGGTACTGAGACCATTCTCGAAAGGCTCGCTTCGACGAGCCCGTTCATCGAGTTTATTCCACGAATGCCATTATTATACGATGGTTAAGAAACTCTGGTAAGGTTTGGGCACTGTGTTACATATAGTTATACCTATTGCTAATATCAGAAAATTGTGGTGGACTGTATTTCTTTCATGTCGCCGAACGAATATTATTAAGTGCATAAAGAATATATAAAACCAGTTCGAAATATTGAAGACGAACCTATTCTAATCATGAGGCAAAAATGGGGTACTCGGGAGTTTTACTTTCCAACCTCGAACTTGACCGATATTCATTTAAGATGAAACTTTGCACTCGCGAGTTAAATCCGTGGAGGTAAAGGAGCATATAGTGGCTGTTTATGCGTGTGTATATACCTGGCTCTGCCCGTTGCTCATATATGCCAGGAGAACGAAGTTTTCATAGCGATTGTCGCCAGACTCGAAGAGCATTGCTCCCTCGTGGACAGCGTATATTCGTACTGTCTCAGAGTTATATACATTGATGCACAAATCGGTATACGGGCACATGCATACTCGTGCATTGTCTCTTTATATTGTATTTTATCATGATTTTCCTGTTGTTTCAACGATCCCGCTGGTGCTCAAAAGTAGTTTCATCCTTCCCGCTATATGGCGCATTCCGATTTCATGCATATAGTTCTGTCGTATATAAATCCTATCGAGGCGATACTCACCCCCCCCCCCTCACGCGCTCTACTCTCTTATATTTCTTCACATGTTTTCGGCAAACGAATTTTCTCTCGGTCACGAACACTTTTTTTTCTCTCGCACGTATACACCCGCACAAACGCGTGTATGAAGCATATACCCACAACTACATTTGCGCACTCTGACACACAAAGTGTAGGGAATAAAGTATGATAGGTGGTATAGGTTTTCCGCTCGGGAATATAAAACGAATATAAATATTTATAGAAACGGATCAAAGGAGGTAAAATGCCAGCAAGGCGAACGGGGATCATCCGTCGGGAGAATACGAGGAAGAAAATCGCTCAAGAGCATTTCTGCGAGAGAGAGGGAGAGGGAGAGAGAGAGAAAATGAATTAATTGAATTTATTTAGCCGAAGCTACTTTGTGTTCCCTTTACATTTTCACCGGTATTTCACATTCTTCGTACGTCGATACATTCATCTTCTTACATCGAATCGTGCTTACGCTACCTTCCGCATGTGCTCGATGAGCCCTCTTTTAAAATTTTCGACCCTTCTTTCTTCTTTTAAGTGTCCCGGCAGCTCATTGAACATTTTGAACCCTCGGTACGCAGTGGTTTTTTCTGCGCTTTTTGTACGCGTTGCTCTTGGGTCTATATCGTTTCGGTTTCGCGTATCGTACGTACTTCGCTGGCGTACAAGGCTTAGCTGCATCAGATAATTTAGGCACAGCCCATTCTTCATCCTGTGTACCAGTATGCATACATTATAAAATACTCGTGCTCTCACACTTATAAATCCAAGCATTCTCAGCATCAATTTTATCGGGGTATATATATTAACTCCTAATACGGCACGCATCCCTCTGTTCTGGGTTCTTTGTAGCATTTCCATACAATGATCACTGCAGTTTATTAAGGCCTTAAGCGACAATAACGGGTATAAATTCTTGTGCGAATTTAACAATTTTTTTCGTATGAAAAAGTGATTCACTAACAAAATTAATTACACATCTATTTAGTGTGAATATCAACCTGTTAGAAAATATATATATATTTTTTTTCGATGTACAAAATAGCCAACTACTAATATTTTCTTTTGTTATCTTATTGTTAGGCGCTCCGCGGCATGACATTTAGCATCCACAATTTTTTACCTAGAACAAAAAAAAATTTCTCGTCAATCTACATTAGAATACCTAGAGAAGTACGTACGGAATTTATGAAATATTATTTTATTCAAAAGTTGTAGGTATTTGAACTTAAGAAATGAATTTTTAGTGATAAATTTCGTTATAACTGCTCATAAACTGCTCATAAAATGAGCAGTTTACGAGCAAAAGTTTGTAATTAATCAGAAATTCCGTACGTACTTCTCTGCGAAATGCAATTAGGAACATACATTTTAAATTTGAAGTAAATCGAGTGAAAATTGTTGAAGTGATTTGTCACGCCAATTGGAAAAAAGCTGTTTCGAGAAGTTTCGAGTAGTCGGCCATTTTGTACATCGAAAAAATCTAACAGCTTAATATTCATACTAAATAGATGTGTAATTAATTTTATGAGTGAATCACTTTTTCATGCGAAAAAAATTGTTAAATTCGCACATGATTTTATACCCATTACTGTGGCTTAAGGCCTTAATATCGAGCTGCAATAATCATAATGCGGCCCTACTATAGTTCGGTATATCGTCACCCTGCTGTACGGTGACAACCATTTCTTCATCCACAGCCTTATTTTTTCGAGATTGCTATTTAGTTTGAAAATATACCCCGTGCGGAAATTGAGTTGGGGCTGTGATCGGGACCCAATAATATTCCCCCAACTTTATTCGGGCCCTAATCTGGAAGCCACATGAGGGCCGTTAGCGGCCGGTCACACTTTGTCAACAAGGGCCCTTAAAGGCGCAACGACCGGGGCCTTATAAGTTGCCTCAATGGCGCCTCATCAAAACCATTTTAGCGCCCTGAAAATGCCTCAACGGCGCCTCATCATAACCATTTCAGCGCCATAAAATATCCGTATCAGTGGATATACGTGTATGTTGAATGCGCCAGGGTATATCTGTATTTGTTTTTATGTAATTGTTCATGTGCATAGGTGTGGGCGTGAGTACATGTGTATGTATGTGTGCGCGCATAGAAATGTGATTGCGTATTTGCATGTGAGCCTTTATGATAAACTGCTATGACAAAATTAATACAAAAAATAATCCATTCTAAGGAATGGATGTGTACGAGAAATAAAAAAAAATTATGGGTATACTGAATCACTAAAATCTATTTCCATTGAGGGAAAGATCTGGAAAACAAAGACCAATTTATTTACTTATCCTACACAGTCAGATAAAGTTTATGAATGGGAAATATCAGCGAAGTCTTCAGAAGAAATAATTTTCCCTATGATGAGTACTGAGCGGAAATTAGTCGCTATAAAAATGTCGAGAAAACCGGTTGGGACTGTTCACACTTATGCGCTAGCATTGCTCCATGTATGAGTGAAACCATGAGTAATTGTTTGTATCTATGTAAAAGGTTTCTTTAATTTGATAAATAAATACTGTCTGATGTTTGTCTGCATATTTGTGTTCATCGTTGATTTTTTATTTGCTAATGCCCTTACGCTTTTTCTCAATTTACGTTCGATAATATTATTCGATAGATGTATATAATCGATTTGAATAATTGAAATACCATCAACCATGTAGCCTAAGCTATTTATACTGGTTTATCGCTATAATAGTCAGATCTGGGCCTATTGTGGAGATCCCTACTTGTTTATCCCTATACTGGCCAAGTCTGGACCCATTGTGGGAATCCCTACAGGTTTATCCCTATAATGGCCAAGTCGGGTCCTTTTGTGGAAATCCCTACAGGTTTATCCCCATAATGGCCAAGTCGGGGCCTATTGTGGAAATCCCTACAAGTTTATCCCGATAATGGCCAAGTCTGGGCCCATTGTGGAAATCCCTACTAGGGAAAACACTAGGAAAGCCCTGAAAGGCCCTTATTTTTATTAGGGATGCCCTATCAGTTTTCCGCACGGGACGTTTCTTTTGTCACATCTATGTCAGAATCACCCATTAAAATTTATATTCCTCTTTTTGTTAGCTCTTCACACATACTGATTATTTGTCCTATAAAGTAGCTAGTACTCCCACTTGGGGAGTGGTATATATTACATAACACTGTTTTCTCTTATCGCCCTATTAATTGTATTTCGCGCCTCTTCCTCGAGATCATAGATGTAGTACCCCTACTCCGCACAAGTGTCTCCACCAATTTAAAGCTAGGGAAAAGAAACTTCCCTATGTCCCGCGGGCGGCCGTCTCCGTGAGCGCCACCGCGTCGATCTTCATTCTTTCGCTTGGTGCAAGTGTCATCAGACTTACATCGCGTAAAGATATTAAAAAAAAAAAAAAAAAGTAATTATGGGCAAGAAAAGTAAGAAGAGGAGGGAGAAATCGGAAGAGGACAAGGAGAATCACCGACTTCGACGAAAAATTCGTCGTTTGGAGAAGAATTTGGATCGAGAGAGAGACGAACGTCGTAAGTGACGGCTTTAACCACACTTCTGACGGTCCGGGGGACTAAAGAAGCATAGGCACGTTATCTTTTTGGAAAAGATTGCGTGCCGCGTACCATTCCAATGGCAATTGGACGTGCAAACGATTTTATCGGGACGCACGGTGCTTCTGGTATTTTACCAGAAGACACGCCTTCGTTTGACGAAGGTTTATGGTGCGAATTACGACAAACCGGGTTTGACCCGTCCAGTTCGTGTTGTTTTCGGCCATTGGAGTCAAAAAACAAAAAAAAAGAAATCTCGCGTATGAGCGGGCACAACAAATTAAATGCACAATTGCACTAGAATTGTTGGGTTTTTTCAGATAAACGACCATCGTCGCGAAACTCGTCGAGGCGTTCTTGGTCTCGACAGGCATCGAGAAGAGCGTCATCGCGACACTCGTCGAGCAGCTCGTCATCTGGACGTAGTCGCTCGCCCCATCGCCACACAGCGAGACGTTCGCTCTCCAGACGACGTTCACGGTCGCCAGATTACGCAACAACTCGCTTTACACCGAGTTATACCTCGAGGCACTCGACGTCTATGGGACGCATGCCAAAGAAATCGCCAGCGAGGCAGACAGACAATATGGGAAACAGGCGTTCTCAGTCTCATAGACGTTCGACATCTCGATCCTCTTCAAGACGGACGTCTATTCATTCCTCTCCTGCAGGTCGTCCCTCAAGATCTCGATCCCGGCCGAGTCACTCGACGACGAGCGCCCGAGGGCAACCTCAGGGCGATAATGTAAATCAAAATGAGACATCCATCAATAGCATTACCGAGGAAAACGATAGGGCAAAAAACGTACCGGCCGATGGCCTCAGCGAAACGCAGAGGACGGAAAACGCGATCGAGAGGGAAAAAATCGTCCCGGAACATGAAGTCGAACTGCAGCAGGAATTACTAAGCGTGTTAGGGGCTCGTTTAGAACCAGAAAAAAAGACGGATGCGGCGATTCATAAAGACGTAGCTCTACGCTGGTCAGATATTGTCAAACAAGGACTTCAGGAGGAAGAAGTAAAGATACTTTTACAAAAGTATCCGGTTCCGGAAAACTGTTCGTTCATTTCGATCCCAAAATTGAACGCAGAAATTAATGCTTCCGTTCAGGAAAACACGATTAAAAGGGATAAGAGAATCATGGAAAAACAAGAACGGATTGCGGCTTGTTTGGCGGCTGTGGGCAAAGCCATTTCAATCACCCTGAAGATTGATAACCCTCAAAAGATCGGTTTACTCGAACTATTGAGCGATGGTGGGAGACTGCTCGCCTCGATCCATCGAGAAGAATCCCTAGCTAGAAAAAATCTTATTCTAGCCAATCTGAATTCATCCCTGAAGACTACGCTCACAAACACGTCAGTGGACGAATGGTTATTCGGCGTTGATCTGGAGGATAAGATAAAGATAGCAAAGAACCTGGAAAAAACGTCAAAAGAACTTAAGCCTCCGACGAAACCGTTCCAACAGAGCAACAGACAAAAAAAAACAAAAAACATGAAGGGCCCGCCGCGTCAGTCTGCGTACAAGAGACGAACAGCGATGTCGAGCGGGCAACGACAGACATCATCGAGGACTTCGGAGACGAAGAAGCCTTATCAACGCAAGGAAGCGAGTCGGCCGTACGCCAGACGTCGTTAGTTACGTCGATAAACGTAAGTAAACCTGCAGGCAGACTTAAATGGTTTGCTAGCGCATGGTCAGAAATAACGGGTGACCCCGTAATCCGGAATTGGGTTCGAGGCGTCGAGATTCCGTTTACGACCCGTCCAAGTCAAAAACAGGATCCAATCGCACCCACATGGTCGGAGCGGGAGCAGCTGTTGATCCAAAAACAGATTGACAAATTAATTGCTAAAGGAGCGATTGCTAGATGTTCACCGGAAAAAGAACAGTTCCTGTCGAACATTTTTCTAACCCCAAAACCGGATGGGTCGCATAGATTAATTTTAAATCTTAAGAAACTCAACGAATCGATATCAACAAAACACTTCAAACTCGAGGACTGGAAAGTAGCGAAAAGACTGATTAGCCCACGGAATTTTTTGGCTACAATCGATTTGAAGGATGCGTACTACCTAGTACCAATCGCAGTAAAAAGTCGGAGATTTTTGCGTTTTGCGTACGGCGGCGAGCTATTCGAGTTCACTTGTTTACCATTCGGGCTAAACGTAGCGCCGTACATTTTCACCAAAATACTGAAACCAGTAGCATGTTTTCTAAGAAAACGTGGCTTCCACTCGGTTTTTTATCTGGACGATATTTTAGTTATCGGAAATTCGTTCGAAAGGTGTATGGACAATATTCGTGAAACGAGATCTTTGTTACAGATTTTAGGATTCATAGTTAACGAAGAAAAAAGCCTTGCGATTCCAACCCAACGATGTAAATATCTAGGGTTAATTTTTGACTCGAGAAAAATGTCGATAGAGTTACCGGAAGACAAGATACAACGTACCGTTGACCTCTTGGAAAAATTTAGCAAGATTGACCATTGCAAAATAAGGGAGTTTGCATCGTTCGTGGGAACATTAATCTCGAGGTGTCCAGCCTTAAAATACGGGATGGTTTACGTAAGAGGGTTTGAAAAAGCAAGATCGCATATGCTGGAAGCTAACGACAATAATTTTGACTCGACTACGAACATCCCAAAAAATCTGTACGAAGACTTCGAATGGTGGAAAGCAAATATTCGTCACGCTAGTGCGCCTATGGACGAGCCGGTGTACGAATTCGAAATTTTCTCCGACGCATCGCGTACGGGATGGGGTGTCTTTTGCGAAGGTCACCGAAGCCACGGATACTGGAACGTCGAGGATTTAGAGTCACATATTAACATTTTAGAATTGAGAGCAGCGTTTTTCGGGTTAAAATGCTTCGCGAATGATAGACGACGTACTGACATTTTGCTGCGTATGGACAATACCACGACCATTGCGTACGTCAATCGCATGAGGAGCAGCTCTTACGAAGATCTTAGTCATCTAGCAAAAGAAATCTGGCAATGGTGCGAGAGTCGAGAAATTTGGATTGTGGCGTCGTATATCCGCTCGAACGAGAACGTGGAGGCGGATTACGAGTCTAGGAGATTACAGCCAGAAACTGAATTCGAGATTGCGAAGTACGCGTTCGAAAAGATTGTTCGTTCTCTCGGCCAGCCACAGATCGACTTGTTCGCCTCAAAAGCGAATGCGAAATGTAGTCGCTACGTGTCGTGGCGAAAAGATCCCGACTCTATCGCTATCGACGCTTTTACATTGGAGTGGAAAAAATGGTTCTTTTATGCGTTCCCTCCATTTTCAATTATTTTGAGAGTCTTGAGAAAAATCGAGGATGAGGGCTCAAACGGTATAGTGGTGGTGCCACTCTGGGAAAGCCAACCGTGGTTCCCGTTATTCTTATCTCTTCTCGAGGCCGAACCGATTATCTTTGAACCAGATAGAAAATTAATTCGTTCTTCCCGCAGAGAGATGCACCCGTTGTGGCAGCAGCTTACGTTGGTAGCAGGCAAGCTATCCGGGAAGCCCTCGTCCAGAAGGAAGTACCAGCCGAATCGGTGGAAATTTTAATAGCGTCGCTTTCGGAGTCTTCACTCCGACAATACGATGTCGGCCTCAAAAAATGGTGGACTTTTTGTGAAAAAGAAAAGATCAATCCGTTTTTCGGGTCTACAAATAACGTTTTGTCGTTCCTCACGGAGGAGTTTAAAAGAGGAGCATCATATAGCTCGTTAAATTGTCATAGATCGGCTATTTCACTAATTAAGGGACCGGAATTAGGGAAAGACGAGAAAATCCAACGATTTTTCCGAGGTGTGGCAAAATTGAGGCCGGCAACGCCGAAATATGATTCGATTTGGGACCCAAAGGTTGTTTTAAGACATCTATCGACTTGGTACCCGAACGAAGAGTTAAGCTTAGAAAAGCTCACATTAAAATTAGTGACCTTGTTGGCACTGAGTACGGGACATCGTCCACAGACGATATCGTTGATAGACACAAGGAATATTTATCAGACGGACGAGAGGTCGCTTGAAGTTAAAATCCCGGACACGATCAAAACGTCGGGCCCTAGGAAAAAACAACCGGTTTTAAGATTGCCGTTTCTTTTCCAGGACAAACCAATCTGCGTTGCTTCGGCGCTGCTAACGTATTTAGAAAAGACAAAAGAAATAAGGGGGTCAATCGTATCATTATTCGTATCGTTTAAAAAACCCCACAAAGCGGTGGGTACACAAACGCTCAGTAGATGGATTAAGTCCGTTATGCTTAAGAGTGGTATCGACGTTAACGTATTTTCAGCGTATAGTACGCGACATGCCGCAACGTCGTCAGCAAGACGTCAAGGCGTCAGTATCGACGTGATACGTAAAACTGCGGGCTGGTCAAAAGAGTCCCAAACATTCGCGCGTTTTTACGATCGAGTTGTCTTGTCGGAAAACAATCAGTTTGCAGAAGCAGTACTCGAGAGTTAAAAAAAAAAAAAAACAAGCATCTTTCGAGGGATAGTGTACGGCGGCAAGTTGATTGCATTTTGTTCTAGTTTACTTTTCTTGCGTTTCCGTCCTGTTCGGGACGTTTCGTTGAGGATTCATCCTAACCTTTCGATTCTTGTGAAATAAAGTCAAAAGGGATATCACCATATGGATGCCGTAACATGCTTTAAACAACTACATCTATGATCTCGAGGAAGAGGCGCGAAATACAATTAATGATTAAACGAACTTACCTAAGTGAAGTTCAATCATGATTGTATGAAGCGCCTCTTCCGAAGAGATCAGTCCCTTCCCTCCCATTTATCTCAAGAGAGATACCCGTATTTTGCGTTACGGCAAAGCTGTGAAGAATGAAGATCGACGCGGTGGCGCTCACGGAGACGGCCGCCCGCGGGACATAGGGAAGTTTCTTTTCCCTAGCTTTAAATTGGTGGAGACACTTGTGCGGAGTAGGGGTACTACATCTATGATCTCTTCGGAAGAGGCGCTTCATACAATCATGATTGAACTTCACTTAGGTAAGTTCGTTTAATCATTAATTGTACACTATTCATCCAGAAGTTGTTTTCCACTGTCATTCTGCTCAGCACTCTAAATTCCATCCCCTGGTATAAATAAATATGTTAGTACTTCTCCAGTTCTATTATTATTTGTATTCGTTGTCACTACATTATAATTTTCTATAACAAGTTCACGTTCCTCTATATCCTTTGTTATGTGGGTCTCTGTTGAGCATAATATTTTTGGTCTAATTCATTCACTCACTTCACAATCTGCTCTTAATGTCTTAACGTAGCACGAGCGCACAATCTTGATTTCTATAGATTTTGTTCAAATTTTAACCAGACATTGTTCATATCATCATGCATGTTTGAGTGAAATTTCAGAACAGTCGACTATTTAGATTGGGAGATAATGGGTTTTAAAATTGCAACTTTTAACACTGCAGGGTCTGCATTGAAATTTCGACAGGATAATTTTCCGCAAAAAATATTTGTCCCCTATAATAAGAAAACATTTGGCAACACCGCATCGTTCCACGTATCCAATGACGTGAGTTTGCGCGGTATATTTAGAATAATACTGCAACACAAATTTTTATTAGGAAGCAATTTTTAATCGAACAAAGTTTCTAATTAGTTATGAATAAACCAACACTTTTATTTGTTAATAAGGATAACATAAACAACATAAAATATTAATATTTATAATGCAAATATTTTTTATGACAAAATTTTTAACTTTAGGATACGATAATTATTTTTTTCTCGAAATATTGAACAATACTGTTCTGTGGTGTTGCCATATATCTTTTTATTATAGGGGACAAATATTTTTTACGGAAAATTATTCTGTCTAAATTGCAATGCTGGCCCTGCAGTGTTTGGTTGGAATTTTAAAAGTTGGAATTTTAAAACCCATTGTCTCCCAATGTAGAGAGAGAGAGAGGGAGAGAGAGAGAGAGCCATCGGGCGGGGTTTAGTCGTATGCGTATATACATACATTTATGTGTATATATATGTGTGTGTCTATGCATGTGTGTACGTTGTTTGTACGATGCGACTCGGAAATTTCCCAATGGCATTGCTAGACTCTTTCTGCATGTGGCGAAAAACGGAATTCTTCTGTATGGATTCGAAAGAATTCACACGCCTGCTTTCTCATTCACGCTATTGAAAACAACCATCTTTCTGGGGCTGGGTATTTTTAAATCTTTACTCAAAGTTTTTCCGGAACACCAAAGTACTAGCGAACTCTCTCTTGCTACTTTTCGTCTCTTGTGAGCCTTATCGAAAAACACAAATTTTATTTATCTCCGAGTTCTTCGGTTCGTTGGTAAGTTTTTTGCATTACGAAGAAGCGATGGGATTTGACCCACAAATGGCATTCAGACCGCGTTAACACAAGAGGTTCTTGTTATATCAAATCAGTATGATCAAGGCCTCCCAATCAATTTAATTGTTACTCACACCGCCTCCGATTTTAATTGGAATTACTGTTAAAAACGTATAATCGATATTTTTCGCAGTAATAACAACAAATTGAGTCTCTTTTACATCGATGCTCGAGCATACTTTCGAGTTGAAGTTTGACTACATCAAAATACCATGCATTTAATATGCTTCTCGCGTATTACATCCATATACGGTTATAAACGTTGACCAATTTTATCGTGTTGCTGTTAGGCATGCAAATTAGCTGCATACAAAACAAGATAATGGAAAGCGGAAGTTCAGGCCCGGCTATGAGCCTGGTAGGCAGTGTAAGTTTCGTTAAAGGGGTTGAGGGCATGAGTGGGAGAGAATGAGAAAACGATTGAAAGGGTGAAACTAAGCGTGGAGTGGTTTGGTCATGCGATCTTAGTCCGTGCATTCTCACGGCAACTTTCGCCATGCCTTCCATGTCGCAGCCATGAAAGTATACTGTTCGCATGCCACCGAGGTCCATACATGCAGGGTTAGTCCACTTTCGACATCTATTTTTTTTTTTGTAAACTCTTTATGAATTACAAAAATATTTATAAAAAAATGCATCTTATGAATTGTTGATTGTACTTGAAGAAAATATATAATTAATTGCTCTTTTTTTGAATCTTTGTATTTTCAAAAGTATTCAATCATCGTATGTTCGATTTTCTCGTTATAAAAATATTCGGACACTCAATATATCTATCGGACTATCAATATTGTAGACAACGTTTCCTATGAATGCAGGATACGGAGTCAAACTAATGTATACAAACTGAGTATGCATTTTATGTGTTTGGAAAACGGTTCTTTTATATTTAGCATCAGTAGTAGATCTACCTTTGCGGAAAATGGGTCGCAAAAAACGAAAATACTTCTTTCGATGTGAGGCAACTCGTGGTTCACCATCGCGAAAAGGGAAAATTCTATCGTGTAATTAGTCTGCTATTAAAATAAAGTGAAAGTTCTGCTGCGGCCATAGTGAAGACGTTCAATAAAAGAAATTCCACAAATTCCCAGATTAAGTCCTCTCAAATGAGCGACTGAAGCTTTTTAAGGGCCGGAAAAAGTGTACAGCTTTAAATGATCCGGCGCACGTTAAAAATAAATGGGTGCAATGACCGATTAGCCAGAAAAAAGCCATTCATAAGGGAAGTGAATCGAGGCAAGCGAGTACGATTGTCAAAAGAATTCAGTAGCAAAGACGAAACATGGTGGGACAATGTTATCTTTTGTGACGAGACAGGCAGAAACGTAATGCAGAGTTGGACTCGAAACTTGCGTGCTACGTTTAAGCTCGGTGGCGGGAGTGAGCTTGTCCGGGGTTGTATTTCAATTGTTGGGGTCGGGAAATTAGTTTTTATTGAAAGTATCATGGACAAAAACGAGTACCTGGCCTTATTAAAAGAAAATTCAACGCCAAGTGCTGTGCAGATGAGGATCGATAAAACTTTTAACCTTCATCAAGACAATAATCCGAAGCATAAAGCTCGAATTGTACAAGAATACTTGCTGTTTACTTGTCCAAAAGTCTTGCATTCTCCACATTCACCCCCCGTCTTAAGCCACATCGAAAACCTATGGAATAAATTAGACCAACGAATAATCTCGACACCGTTACACACGAAAGGAGAATAGAAAACTAGGCGACAGGAAGAATGGTTACATATAAGTGCTGAACATTAAGAAAAATAATTTCATATTATAGGAAAATATTTGGTTGACGAATTGTAGGACTTCACAAGATAGTTTTAATTAATATAATCCTCCCGACCGGTCAGGATACTCTTGTACATTGATCAGTTAATCGGTTTAACAAATATAGAAAAGTGTTTAGGATGGTTGTCGCGACTGGTCACTTCGAGGTCTGGAGACAGAATGCCCCTCCGTTGTCCATTCCTAGGCGCCTCGGCTAGGACCCTTGGGCCTTCGTCCCTTGGCTTCTCCCTTAGCTCCGGAATAAACAGCCCTGGCGTTTATGACCCACTCAAAAGTCTCGTAACCCGATCTCCGACCGAGTCCCGTCGACGCAAAAGGAAGAGGAACGAAAAACTTTTCCCACATTCGGCCTTCCTGCAATTGAGCCGCCCTTGGCTCACCGTCGTAAACACATCTAAACGTCGACAACGTTTCTGTACCAATAAAAGAATAAAATCGCCACGACCACATGTAGCCCAAATTAGAAAGATTTCATATCGTCCATTTTTTCGAATGGGTCTTCCTCGGGATGCAATCGCAACTCTTCTCAAGCGCAGTGATCAGCTCCGCTCGAGAAAGCCAACCGCACCACATCTATTACCCCTTTAGATAGGTATGTAAGGTAGGGAAACCAAGACCGCACCAGGACTTTACCCCACAGGATCTCACCTGAAACACTCCAGTGTCACGTGCCTTTCGTGCGAATCAATCTCGTCTTCAAAGGCGATTCTCATGCCGAACTATCATGCATAGTTCTCTTTTCCGTTTTTTTTGTATTTGGAGTGTATTGATAGAAGGATTCCCATATCCTGCAGGTGCTTGGATGTTGGTCTAACGTGATCGCGGGCAACACCAGTCTCCAATTAGCACATCTACCCGATCACATGAGGCATTGTGCGAAGTGCTGGCTCACGACCATGGTCAGAACCTCAGTCGAGGGAACTCCATTACACGAACCTGACCACCAAGGTTTCGCTTATCATGCTGAGTACTCGACTTGGTACCAGTCAAATTCTTGCCTTGCCCGGATCCTCCTTATACATAAGCTCTTGACCGGTAAGCCATGGCTAGGACAGTCCGGACTCGCGGCATATGTTAGTTGAGCGTGCAACAGGATAGTAGACAGGACAGTAAGGCTTAGAGAGAGAAAGTTATACCATTCAATTTTTAATGTCAGGTAGTAAAGAGTATGCAAGCGGAGAGGTCGTCACAGTAGAAAAACGCAAATTCAAGTTGTCAAATAACACTTACCAATTGACACACTTGGCGACATCAAGTTGCCCATCAAATTTCACATCCAATTCCCTGGATTTACCAATAACAACCACAATCGGTTACAAACCGTCTTCTACTGTGTCAGGAAGAATGAAGAAAATAGCGTCTCCCAGGCTCCCATCCCGCGCACTCTGGCCAGGAGTCGACGGTGAGACATGCCGGGTACATAGCTAAACAGACAAATGACGTCTCCCAGGCTCCCGTGCCGCGCCCTTTGGCCAAGAGGCGACGGTGAGACATGCCGGTACATAGCCAACCAGAAAAATTGCGTCTCTCAGACTCCCATCCCGCGCACTTTGGCCAAGAGGCGACGGTGAGACATGCCGGATACATAGCGAACCAGAAAAATTGCGTCCTCCAGGCTCCCATCCCGCGCACTCTGTCCAAGAGGCGACGGTGAGACATGCCGGGTACATAGCCAACCAGAAAAATTGCGTCTCCCCGGCTCCCATCCCGCGCACTCTGTTCAAGAGGCGACGGTTCGACAAGCCGGGTATATAGCCAACCAGAAGGTGATTGCCGTTGTCCCCAACCGGGCAATACCGATAGCTCTTTTATCCCGGACGTATCTGCCTACAGGCCCGATAGTTGCGGCGCACTGTTATAGTCTCGTCAAAGGAAATCCAGCGTCCTCGATGGCAAGACGATGGTGACCCATTTCCGAAGGCCGTCAAGAAGGACGACGCTCCCTTGACCCTTCGCCATCCGAAGCGCACGCAGGTCTTCAACCTTGTACCGATCGTTTGGCAGGACCGCAGCGATTTTGAACGGCCCCTTGAACTCGGTCATCAACTTCCTGCTCTATCCTGTTGCGGCAGAATTCGTGGCCACCGTAACGACGTCTCCGTTTGAATACCGCGGGGCTTGGATCTCCGCGCGCAGAACGCCATCTTCTGGGGCTATTGTCCTTCATCTGTCGAACGCTTAGCTTCCTTCCGCAGTTTCTTGAGATCTATTCAATCGAGAGTCGACTGGATCCGACCGAGTAACGCTGCACCTGCACTGCTGCGAGGCTTATACCCATACAACAGCGGTGCCGGGCTCCCATGAGTCGTTCGGTTTGTGGAGGAATTGATTCCGCCCTGCACCTTCTTCCAGAGGTCCTCCCCCGTGGCCTCTGGCGCCCAGCACCCGTGGCTGCCAGGGACCTCAGGACAGTGCGATTTATGCGCTCACATTGGCCACATTGGCCCGTGCCGTCGCCGTCGCATTGAGGACTTGTTTGATCCCATACTCCTTGCAGAACGCAGCGAAACGATGCGAAGTGAAACAGCTTCCCCTGTCGCTCAGAATCAGCGTTGGGACCCCAAACAACGCAAATAACTGGTCGTGAGCGTTGATGACCCGTTTCGTTTTTGTGTCTCGTACGGATTCGAATACGCAGAACTTCGTGAACCCGTCTACTATCGTCAGTATCCGCGTGTTTTTATGTTTGCTCTGTATAAACGGGCCCGCGTGGCCCAGATGCAATGTATGGAATGGGATAGAGACCTTCTCAATTTGGTGTAGTAGACTCAGTTTACGACCAGATGAGGATTTATAGCATAGACAGTTAAGGCAAGCATGTACGTATTGAGTTATGAATTTACGCATCCCTGCAAAGCAATAATTTTCTCGGACTTTCTCAAAGGTTCTTTCCACAGAAAAATGTCCCTGATCGTCATGACACATCTTTACGATATTGAAACGTGACGCACGTAGCACCAGCCACTTAGTACTCGTTTCGGTTCTCCGAAACACCACGTCGCCCTTGAAATCGTACTTTTCGAAGTATTGTTTCGTGTCAGGCTGAACGTCTCCAGATTTTAAAATTTTACGGTTTACGTCTATGTTTGGGTCCTGTATTTGAGCAACCTTTATCCATTCAACGTCCGTTATGTCTACGAGCAGAAACTCCACGGGGTTTTGACTCAAGTATTCGACTTGTGCGGCTTGTGCCCCGGCCTATGCACGATTTCAAAGTCAAAGTTCTGCATGCGCACTCACAACCTAGCTACGCATGGTTGTATATCCTTATTCTGTGGCAGTCGCTCTTACCGCGCTGCAGTCCGTCACCACGGTGAACTTGATGCCTAATAAATATACCCGAAAAGTCTTAAGAGCATCGACTATGACTAACGTCTCTAAGTCGTACGAATGGAACTTTTGTTCTTCGGCTAAAGTCTCACGGCTATAGTACACTGCCACCATTTTTCTGTACCTGTTTTTTTTATAAGCATTGCCGCGAATCCTATTGGGCTGGTATCTGTATGCAATTCTGTCGTTAGGCTAGGGTCGTAAATGGCTAAGACGGGCCTGTTGGAAAGTATGTGTTTTACGGTGTCCACATCTTTAGACTGTTTTGCGCCCCATCATCACGGGGCGTATTTACGTAGAAAATTCGTAAGAGGTACACTACCTTACTAACGTAATCTTCATAAATGTATAGGAATAAACAGCAAGTTTCGAGGATTACTGCACCTTAAAAAAATATATTTCTGGGATAAGGAACTTCCAATGTCGTATATACTTGGAGCGACCTGGATTGAACCCCTACTCCCCAATCTCACTGCTGAGATATTGAATCTTCGGCTGGAGGAATTTATCTTTGGAGAGGTTGAATGTAGAAGTGCGTTTTTTTTTAAATCTCTAAAACTAATCTTAAGGCTTTGAGGTCGCCTTCTACGACCAATATAAGAATAAAAATATTGCTCATTTAGAGCAGAGCTTGAACGAATCATTGATCACCTGTACCTTTGTTCATAACTCTCCAAGACACGGACGGTAAAATTGTAAGTTCGAAAGACGTAGATAATAATTCTCATAATTCTCATCAGGCGTAACGAACGCGATTCTATCTACAGATTCTGGAATTGAAATTTGGGAAAACCCAACGTTAGATCGGACGAATTAAACGACCTGTCCACCCGGTTGATCAATCTAATCTGCGATCCATGGTAAAGGATATTTAACCCGCTTTATGATTTTTTTATTCGGTACTTGAAAATCTATGTACATACGCAACTTGCCATTCTTTTTCTTTTCCGACTAAAACGACCTGGCTTGCATGAGGCGGTCGGTCTTGCGGATGCTATTAATTATTGGCTCCTAAATCTACTACGATCCTTTTCACTCTTTCGCGCTCTCGAAATGATACGTGGTAATGATAACTAGATTTTACGATACCTGCGAGGACGTCGGTGAGTTTGGCAAAGTCCAAATCACGGCGCTTACTTGTGGAGCTTTAACGTTTGTCCACACTTGTTCACACACAATTTTTGTTTCTCACTGACTCACTTAGTTAATCCACGACGCACGCAAGGTATGAAGTAGAATCTACGATACGGCAGTCAGTATTATCCTTTATAAAGGATGAGCTGAGTGTATCCCACTTCTGATATGTAGGAAAATATTTGGTTGACGAATTGTAGGACTTCACAAGATAGTTTTAATTAATATAATCCTCCCGGCTGGTCAGGATACTCTTGTACATTGATCAGTTAATCGGTTTAACAAATATAGAAAAGTCTTTAGGATGGTTGTCGCGACTGGCTACTTCGAGGTCTGGAGACAGAATGCCCCTCCGTTGTCCATTCCTAGGCGCCTCGCCTAGG
>CALYCA010000136.1:0-13727 GCA_944452715.1 Ophion slaviceki | reverse complement strand
TATATATATATATATATATATATATATATATATATATATATATATATATATATATATATATATGTGGAGAGGTTTATGCCGGGACCATTTCGGAGCTGTGGCGGTTCATAGGGGGACATTCGGCACATACGGGGACGGTCCCGGTATTTTTCTATATGCAACGGTTTATAGTGGCACCGGTCCCAATTTGTTATAGCGTTTGAAATGAGGACCGTCTGAATTACTTATTGAAAGGTATTTACGGGGACCAGAGATAATATAAGAGGCATGTACGAAAAGGTGCACTCGACTAAAAACTATGACCACGATTATGTCCAGATTTACGGGGAGATCGCAGCGATCGATTGTGCTTTGAAACCGTTATAACGGTTATTAGATGAGGTTTGGCCGAATATATAAATAATCCGTCTTCTCAACTTTACATAATCACAGTAATCTACAGGGGTGTGCGGGTGCTCGATTCACTCGGGTACCCGATGTTCGGGTCGGGTTGTGTACCCAACGGGTTACGTTTTTGCATTACCCGCCACTATTGAGTACCCAACTTTGGTCATCGGGTCCTCTCAAATTTTGGGTACGCGTAAACGTCGAGCACTCTTAAACTTCGGGTATTCGTAAACTTTGAATATCCGTGAACGACTCGGAGATCCGTATCTATTATTTATATTTACATTTATTTTTATCTAGGTGTATGGATCAAGTAATGGGAGAAACAAAAACTCGAAGAAGCCAATAAAACGAATAAATGATAATGCTGTGAAAATCTATTTTTCGTCTCACTTTTATATTCTGTGTGTGTGTATGTGTATGTACGTGCGTGCGTGTGTGTCTTTGTTAGGGCGGAGTGAAAAACGGTCAATTTTGGCGGCTCGTATCGTAATAGCGCGGGAAAGTTGCGTTTTGGCATCACTAAAAAGTGTGCGAAAGGAAAAAAACATTACAATAAATATCTTCTGTTCCGGCAAACGTCTTAAAGTTTTGAATTTTTTAACGTGGGTTTTGTATGGAGAAAAAACCCAAAAAGACCAAGATTCAACGCCCTGCGTTTATTCGAAGTGAGAAGAATGTGGCTTCCACTTGACGTTTAAAAATTGAAAATATTTTGATTAGTTTCAGAGATATAAGCATTTTTAAAACAAGTTTTTTTTCTGGGAAATTTCTTTTAAATGACAACAAATTAAATTAAGAAGAATGAATCGCCGAAATTACCAGTTAGCGCTAGACAGAATTAATGGAAATTCGACGAAGAATCTTGCTTTTATTCCGCTTTTTGCCATTCAAATATCTCGTTATTTCCTGAAATGCGAGTGTATTAAAAGAAGTCTGCCGAAAAAAATTGTAAATATACACATAACAAAAATACTAAAATTTTCAAATCAATTATTTGTATTTCTCATGAATTCCAACCTATCGGCGAAGGGTAGAGGACATAAAGCTAGAGTCTATTTCATCCGTTTTGGTACGTTTTTGTGGCGTTATCTACCTACTATGAAACGAAATTTGAAATTTTGTTCCGGCAACACGGCTTATCGAGTACCCGATGTGAGGCGAGTACTCGATAAAGTTCGAGTATACCGTTCGATCACGGGTACCCTAAAAATTCGGGTACTCGATCCGAATCATAGTCTAATTACCCGAACCGACCCGACCAAGTATACAATAATACCCGCACACCCCTAGTAATCTACTTCGTTTATTGTGCTAAAAAACGTATTAACGAATTCGTAACGTTTCATACGAGGACCAGTACCCGTACGTACCTTTACATACAGATGTACGCATCTATACGTAATGGTACGTATGAGTACCGGTCCTCGTATGAAACGTTACGAATTAGCGCCGGTACCCATACGTACCGTTGCATATAGATGCGTACATTTATATATATTGGTACGTATGTGTACCGGCGCTAATTCGTAACGTCTCATACAAGGACCGTGTCATTTACACTGAGAAAAAGAAATCGTTGAATGTGCAAAATGCATTTTGTTGTCTCGAAATTTTGTTGTTTTAACAGTTGCTCAGACATGCTAAATAAGCTACAGTTCACACCACTGAAACTATCAGTTAGATTAACAAAACGATTGTTATGCCAATCAAAAATCAAGTAGAACGTATTTAAAGATACATTTTGTTAAACCAACTGAATTTTGGTTGGATGAACGATTTTTTTTTTCAGTGTACGGTCCTAGTTTTTACCTCTACTATGGATAGTCCAGATTTACGGGGAAACCGCAACAACCGATTATGCTTTGAAACCGTCATAACGGTTATTAGATGAGTTTTGGTAGAATATACAAATTATCCGTCTTCTCAACTTTACATAATCATAGTAATGTACGTCGCTTATCATGCTAAAAAACATGTGTATTCTTTTCTTCGTCGATGTATCCTACATTGTCGTTAAGGTTCATAGCTGACGTACTCGTATTAACAAATTCGTAACGTTTCATACGAGGACCGGTACCCGTACGAACCAATACATACAGATGTACGCATCTTTATGCAATGGTACGTATGGGTACCGGCGCTAATTCGTAACGTTTCATACGAGGACCGGTACCCATACGTACCATTACATATAGATGCGTACATCCGTATGTACTGGTACGTACGGGTACCGGTCCTCGTATGAAACGTTATGAATCCGTTAATACGTTTTTCAGCACGATAATCGAAGTAGATTGGTAGGGGTGCGCGGGTAGCAGCATTGGTCGGGTCAGGTCGAGTAATTTGACTATGATTCGGATCGAGTACCCGAACTTTTCGGGTACCCGTGATCGGACGGGTATACTCGAACTTTATCGAGTACTCGCCTCACATCGGGTACTCGATAAGCCATATTGCCGGAACAAAATTTGAAATTTGAATTTTTTGAAATTTTGTTCCGGCAACATGGCTTATCGAGTACCCGATGTGAGGCGAGTACTCGATAAAGTTCGAGTATACCCGTCCGATCACGGGTACTCGAAAAGTTCGGGTACTCGATGCGAATCATAGTCAAATTACTCGACCTGACCCGACCAATGCTGCTACCCGCGCACCCCTACCAATCTACTTCGATTATCGTGCTGAAAAACGTATTAACGGATTCATAACGTTTCATACGAGGACCGGTACCCGTACGTACCAGTACATACGGATGTACGCATCTATATGTAATGGTACGTATGGGTACCGGTCCTCGTATGAAACGTTACGAATTAGCGCCGGTACCCATACGTACCATTGCATAAAGATGCGTACATCTGTATGTAATGGTTCGTACGGGTACCGGTCCTCGTATGAAACGTTACGAATTTGTTAATACGAGTACGTCAGCTATGAACCTTAACGACAATGTAGGATACATCGACGAAGAAAAGAATACACATGTTTTTTAGCATGATAAGCGACGTACATTACTATGATTATGTAAAGTTGAGAAGACGGATAATTTGTATATTCTACCAAAACTCATCTAATAACCGTTATGACGGTTTCAAAGCATAATCGGTTGTTGCGGTTTCCCCGTAAATCTGGACTATCCATTGTAGAGGTAAAAACTAGGACCGTACACTGAAAAAAAAAATCGTTCATCCAACCAAAATTCAGTTGGTTTAACAAAATGTATCTTTAAATACGTTCTACTTGATTTTTGATTGGCATAACAATCGTTTTGTTAATCTAACTGATAGTTTCAGTGGTGTGAACTGTAGCTTATTTAGCATGTCTGAGCAACTGTTAAAACAACAAAATTTCGAGACAACAAAATGCATTTTGCACATTCAACGATTTCTTTTTCTCAGTGTAAATGACACGGTCCTTGTATGAGACGTTACGAATTAGCGCCGGTACACATACGTACCAATATATATAAATGTACGCATCTATATGCAACGGTACGTATGGGTACCGGCGCTAATTCGTAACGTTTCATACGAGGACCGGTACTCATACGTACCATTACGTATAGATGCGTACATCTGTATGTAAAGGTACGTACGGGTACTGGTCCTCGTATGAAACGTTACGAATTCGTTAATACGTTTTTTAGCACAATAATCGAAGTAGATTACTAGGGGTGTGCGGGTATTATTGTATACTTGGTCGGGTCGGTTCGGGTAATTAGACTATGATTCGGATCGAGTACCCGAATTTTTAGGGTACCCGTGATCGAACGGTATACTCGAACTTTATCGAGTACTCGCCTCACATCGGGTACTCGATAAGCCGTGTTGCCGGAACAAAATTTCAAATTTCGTTTCATAGTAGGTAGATAACGCCACAAAAACGTACCAAAACGGATGAAATAGACTCTAGCTTTATGTCCTCTACCCTTCGCCGATAGGTTGGAATTCATAAGAAATACAAATAATTGATTTGAAAATTTTAGTATTTTTGTTATGTGTATATTTACAATTTTTTTCGGCAGACTTCTTTTAATACACTCGCATTTCAGGAAATAACGAGATATTTGAATGGCAAAAAGCGGAATAAAAGCAAGATTCTTCGTCGAATTTCCATTAATTCTGTCTAGCGCTAACTGGTAATTTCGGCGATTCATTCTTCTTAATTTAATTTGTTGTCATTTAAAAGAAATTTCCCAGAAAAAAAACTTCTTTTAAAAATGCTTATATCTCTGAAACTAATCAAAATATTTTCAATTTTTAAACGTCAAGTGGAAGCCACATTCTTCTCACTTCGAATAAACGCAGGGCGTTGAATCTTGGTCTTTTTGGGTTTTTTCTCCATACAAAACCCACGTTAAAAAATTCAAAACTTTAAGACGTTTGCCGGAACAGAAGATATTTATTGTAATGTTTTTTTCCTTTCGCAAACTTTTTAGTGATGCCAAAACGCAACTTTCCCGCGCTATTACGATACGAGCCGCCAAAATTGACCGTTTTTCACTCCGCCCTAACAAAGACACACACGCACGCACGTACATACACATACACACACACAGAATATAAAAGTGAGACGAAAAATAGATTTTCACAGCATTATCATTTATTCGTTTCATCGGCTTCTTCGAGTTTTCGTTTTCTCCCATTATTTGATCGAGGGTACCCGATGACCAAATTTGGGTACCCGATAGTGGCGGGTAATGCAAAAACGTAACTCGTCGGGTACCCGACCCGAATATCGGGTACCCAAGTGAATCGAGTACCTGCACACCCTTATAGATTACTATGATTATGTAAAGTTGAGAAGACGGATCATTTGTATATTCTGCCAAATCTTATCTAATAACCGTTATGACGGTTTCAAAGCACAACCGATCGCTGCGATCTCCCCGTAAATCTGAATTATCCATTGTAGAGGTAAAAACTAGGACCGTAAATGGCACAGTCCTCGTATGAGACGTTACGAATCAGCGCAGGTACCCATATGTACCATTACAAATAGATGTACGCATCTATACGCAATGGTACGTATGGGTACCGACGCTAATTCGTAACGTTTCATACGCGGACCGGTACCCATACGTACCATTACATATAGATGTACGCATCTATATGTAATAGGACGTATGGGTACCGGTCCTCGTATGAAACGTTACAAATCAGCGCCCGGTACGCATACGTACCATTACATATACAAGGTGTATCTCAACTACGTCCTTTCCGTTCGTGAGCATATGGAGTGTCTCTTTCCCAGCAAAACGATATTTTCAAATGCTGTGCGACAAAAATTGGCCATGATATTCACGAGTGAAGTTTGACGCTGAGTAAACAATGGCACAGTAGTTTCGGCGGCAAGCCGGACCGAGCGCGCATTCGAATCCACGTTCAAGCAACTCTTTTTGTTTTTCTCATTTTTTTAGTGTCAAATAAGAAAGGCCTGTAATTTTTCTTTAAGCTGACAAGATCGTTCAGTAATGTTTATTTATGAATTAAAAGGCTCATCCCCCAGTTCGCAGATTATGAATAGGTTCCGCGAACAATTGCCAACAGGTACCTGTTCGCGGATTGTTGCGAAGGTTTCTGTGCCATTGTTTACTCAGTTTACTGTACCATTGTTTACTCAGCATCGAACCTTATTCTCACGATAGCTCGGCCAATTTTTGTCGCGCGACTTAAAAAAAGCGTTTTGTTCGGAAAGAGACGACCTATATGCTCACGAACAGAAAAGAAGTAGTTGAGATACACCCTGTAGATGTACGCATCTATATGTAATGGTATATATGGGTGCCGGCGCTAATTCGTCTATGTCTATAAAGGACATTTCAAATCTCAGCTCAGAGATTCCAACAGTGGCGAATATTGATAAAGAAGGCAATCGTCAGCCGACGGTGACACCATCCAGACTTGATTCAACGATTCAGAGCGTTGCTGAATCTTATGTGGCGTCCAAAACCATTCATGTTTTGTTTATCCAGCTTCACCCTACGGGCAACGTAAGCGAGTGTGCTGGACGCCAGAAGAAAAAAAATCTCATTCTAAAAGAATTTAAAGAGAGTATTGGAACCAACAAACTACCGCCGCTCAGAGAAATCTAAGTGGTAGTCGACAAACATCAAGTATTAAGGAAAAGAAATTTGGCTTCAATAATGTGGATATGTAATCAGATTGAAAAAAGCATAATAAAACAAGTAAGACGGTGACTATCAGTAACTTCATGACTGATAGTCATGATAATTCTGCATATCGTACATATGTATAGATGAAAAACACATACGACTGTAATATTTTGTTTGCAATCATTACGTAATACTGTGTTTGTAATTAAAGGTCATAAATATTGATAAATTATTTCTCCCTGTATGTACCAATACGTACAACACTAAGGTCCCGCTTTTAACCGTTCCATATATAAAGTGAAAATTTCGAATATCGTCCTTAATTTTGTATACATCACGAAATTAATAGACAAATTCAACTCTAAGTGCAATTGTAAACTTATGTATACCTCTTCTGCGATATGTACAATCGGTCTCCATATGAACCTCTCCATATATATATATATATATATAGTTTAATATGTACTGACTATACGAATGGAATCGATATAATGTACTGTAGCTGCCGCCATCCATTGAGCCTGCCTGCTGCAACTCTATATATGTCCGGTGTCCCCACACTTTCTCGTAGAGAAGGGCGGATGCCAGCTAATAGCCGACATATTACCCGAAATGGACGACGAACGTAGCGTGTAGTACACCGGGTACAGGGGCACGCGGGGAGGGTTGTACGGGTGTGATATTGTGACTTTTGTATTGAGGACTACGGACCGGAGCATTGTGACAACCAAGAACGACAAAACGACGAGCCACCTTCGCATCCCCGATCACGCCGGACCATTCTATTCATTGTTCGCCCGCGCGTCTCTCGCGCGCCCATCCCTCTCGCATACCCTCTATCACGTTCGCGCATTATCGTCGAATTGAATGTACAGCCCGCACACACAGACGCTTTCTGGTTCGCGCGGAAGGGAAGCGTAGCCGATCCTCGATTTACGAAGGTTCGTGATGGTCACCAGATATGATACAGATATATCGAGTATATAGTGAGGAGCGTGCGAAATATCGGTCTCGACGAAGCAAAATGATTGGAAATGGTTTCGAGCGTAGGGCGGGGTGGAACGAAAAAATCGGGTACGGTCGACACGGGATTTTTCATCGTGGCGGGTGTGCATGTGTATTGTTGTACGGTCGAAAGCCTGTTGAGGGGTCTGCGTAAGCTTGAAATTGATAAAATGCGATATTTATCGATTTTTTTTCATAATGATTTTGTAAGAATTCTAGAAATTGATAATGTTTTGACGATTTTTACGAAGGGTCAGATCGACCACCGCGTCTCGCTGCAATTTACTCGCTTTTCTTCACCTTTTTTTTCGAATCTGTGTTTTGCGAATGAGATTAAAGGTTGCATCGTCGGAATGCAAGGAAAATTAATTTTTCTGAATTTCTTAAATTTCTGTTGGCGGATTTTGCCTCCAAAAGTGTCTTAATCATTTCTAAAAATGCTGGTTCAGAAACCTACAACCTTAATCTGAAAAAAATTATTTCGTGTAATTATAAAAAATGAGTGAATAAAAATATAATTTTTTTTTTTCAACTTCGACACTTCAAATCATGCAAAATTTAATAAAATAATCCAAAATAAAATAAAATCACTAAAAATCAGATAAAACCATACAAAATCGAATAAAATCATACGAAATCGAATAAAACCATACAAAATCGAATAAAATCATACAAAATCGAATAAAATCATACAATATCAAAAGAACTTAAAAAACTTCAACACTATTTTTGGTAAACGTTTTAAGTCATATCTCAGACTCGACGCATCCGATTGACTTCAAATTCGGACAGATTACATTTTCTATCGCATAACCGGAATTAAAAAAATTCATTTGTCGACAAAAAACAATTAAAGCCGTTTCTCTTTCTCGAAAATGGACCAATTTTTTCTACAGCTTGTCATTTCCGCAATTTCCAAAAATTCAATAAAATATCTAGTCGTACAAAAGTTCTGCCAATACGCTAAAATTGAATTATCTTTCTCATTTCCGATCTTCTTTGCCGATATACGGAGCATTATTGCTACGCGTCGAAACTGCGCGCGAGTTATCAATAAAACGTGTGGTATCGTTATTACCAATATACGCAATAATAATTAATAATTTATATCCGCAACATCCCCTCGTTCGTTCGACTGGCTACACTTTCAATACGATGTTACTTTATCTGTAGCTCCGATGTAATGAACCGCCTCGAGTACCGCAATATAAATAAGCAGACACGAAATATTGGTTTTAAAGGTTCGGAGTTAATGACGATAAACATTTACGCGGCGGCTGGATGTTCGGTTACCTTTCGTTAGTTAAACAGGACTCGGACCTTCGCTTGCGAGACCGAAATGACCCGGTGATTTCGCGAATGGTGCAGTGGAGAAATTAATGCGTGGAGACCATATATGTATATGTATATATATATATACATATATATATATATATATATATATATATATATATTGTGGAGTGTATACGTTCGCGGTAGGGCTGTGAAATAACTGTAGATCAACGAAACAATGGGCAGGGAAGAGGAAGAGGAAGGCCCTCTGGTGCTCTCGATATATTCACTGCGCTCTCTTCCAGGGGAGAGGACAGTGCATATTGTCGAAAAGTGCCTGAATGGGCCAAAAGAGAGAGAGAGGAAGAGAGGGGCAGAAGTTATAGAGGGAAGAGATAATACGAAAGCGATATATACATATATACACATAGATACACAACAAGAGAGAACTGCCTGTGGTCGCCGGCGGTCCTGGCGTTTTATGAAAATAGCGCCAATTAATTAACGAATGCCTCGTCGCGTTCGCGGCTTGGCAATGTGCAAGCCTTCTCTCTCTCTCTCTCTCTCTCTCTCTCTCTCTCTCTCTCTCTCTCTCTCTCTCTCTCTTACGGTGGTATACCGTTCATCCAGCAAACGTGGCTAATGAAAAGCGATTGCTTCATTGCAAATACGCGGCCCCGTCCCAGACTCGCGGCTTTTCTGCGGCCTCCTCCCGCCGCCCTTTTTTACTCTTCCGCTCGCCGTCTCTCTCTTTGTATCTCGCGCGACCCTCCCAGCGCACCGCAATGACCACAGTATATACGTGTGGCTTTTGAGTTCAATAATGATATGGCAAAGTTTAGCGCGCTACCTCCACTTCCGAACATACATGGCGGGAGTGAAATATCTTTTCCACATATATGCAGGGTGTTAGGAAGGTGGATGCAGAGCCTTAAGGCGTTACCCCCACTTGTAGCGCAAAAAAGGCCTTTTTCATGAATTTTTTTGAAGAAAACTACAACACTTTTTTAATCGATCAATATACCATCTTAAAGAACACATCTTGAAGAACTTTCAGTAATTTTTTTATTGAAAAATATTACATTGTTTAGTGGCAAATGGCCGTCAATGAAATAATGTTTTTATATACACGGTTTGCGGTGACCAACATTGCGGCGAAGTGGATCATCTGAAAAAAAAATGCGGATGGATTTAGTCAAATATAAGTATAAACTAGTCTTTAATCGAAGGATTTTAAAAAATATTCATTTTTCACAAAATGGCGGACAGTCAAAGTTAATGGTTCGATTTTAACGAAAAAAAACGGCCGTTTTTTGGCTATAAAACGGCCATTTTTTTCGAAAAAAAAAATCGAACGATTAAAGACTACATTTTTATGTATTAAATAAGCCTGCAAAATTTCAAGAAGATCGGTTCATTAGTGTTCGAGTAATCTTGGTCACTGACTTCAGGAATGCCATTTTGAGAAAAACGTGTTTAAAGTTTCAATTTCAGTTTACACGAAGAAAATATTTTTTTTTTGTAAACTTACATAGAGTCGTCTATCCCGGGCCCATACAGAAGTATGGGCCCGGATACTTATACTTCAAAAAAATGCAATAAAAAAAATCGATTTTTTCAAAATCGCAAGTCGGGGTAACCCCTTAAGGGGGTGGTGGTCACCTCGTTAGGAACACATCTAGCCTAGGTTACCTTAGTCCAAAGTCTAAGGATTTCGAGTTATCGTGGTAAGTATGATTTTTGGAAAATTTCCCAAAATTAGGTACTAACTCGTTCGTAATGTTCAAAGAGACAATAATTGGTAAGTAAAAACTTGTTTGCGTCTTAGCTTAATGTGTGTTCAATCGACAAATACCAATACAATCATCTGTATCCACACAACTAACTAAATGGGACGTGTTGAATAATTAAGGGGTTAGGCCACTCTAGAGGCCGAAAAAATAGGGTTTTGGGGTTTTTTTTTTTTTAGAAAAACTACAAAATAAATCGAGATTACAAAAAGGGTGTTTATCATACATATCAGTGACTGTATACAATAATTTTTTTGAAGCGATTAATTTCGAAATGGCGGCTCCCATTTAAAAAAAAGCAGTTTTCTACAAAAGTTTGATGTTTTCAAGAGGAACATCCCATGGTAATACGAATGATTTTTTTTATTCACCACATCTACAAGATTGCTCGGTAACTTTAATTTTCAAAATGGAGAGGAATAGCTTCATTAAAAAAAATGGCTGATTTTGAGACGAATCCAACAGCCGAAAAAAATCTCCAGCTCAAAAATCAAGGAACTTATGACACTTTGAAGTTTTTGGAAATAACCAAGCCTAAAAAAATGCCAACACGGTGGAATAAACAAAATAAGCATATAACCAAAAAAATTAGACACACAGGGTAATTCACGGCGTCGAGAAATTATATTTGAAACAACGGCGAAGAGTTTGAACAACGAACGTGACCAACGTCACATCACGCGTCACAGGCAGGCGGGGAGTTCTGATCGGCTAATTAGTTTCTGATAATTAAGCTGATTCAATTGTTCGTGAGCGGAGACCCGTGTAATAAGCGGATTATTAATTATGAAGTTTCGGTTGTAGAGAGCCTGCGATCGAAATCATATGGAGAAGCCTTTTTGTATGGAGTACCATGGTTATCCAATCTGGTGGAATTTCTCACCTCACCGATACACCTGATTCTGCAGCGAGCTCCATATGCTTGATCTGACGCTTTTTCCCGTTCCATTCATCCTCCATGCGTGGTCTCCGACGATCCCCTCCCCCCTTTCGCCTCGACCTTAAGTGCACTTAAAAAATGGAAAAACACTCGAGGAACGACTATTGCAGCTGGGCTTGTGAATTTTCCTGGACGCAGGGACACGTGCGCGTTTTATGCTTTCATATATATATATATATATATATATATATATATATGCGGTTGCGGTGATCTGTCATGTCACGCATCATCGACCGGGTCCAGTACTCGGACGGGTGACCGCTCAGCTGAGTAAAAAATTGAGTCCGGATGTGATTGAAGCCGATGAGGCCGTCTTATATCAAGGAAAATCTCTTTAGACAGACGAAAAAAAGCAAATTTTCAAAAAAAAATTGTGTGGTATATATTCATTCTACGTAATTAAAATTTCATGTGACTAAATGATCTATCGATTGATCTGCATTCTGGAGCCATAATGCAGTCCCTCAGCTTCCTCGTGGCCGAGAATGACCGTAAGCTCTTATTTGCGTTCTCTTCGTTATAAGGGGATCTCCCCCCTTAAGTATTCACTGAAGAGCTTCTTTGTAAATGCTAATGGGTACCGCGGGTCACTAGCTTGTTAAAAGAGAAATAGCATTTTCTCAGGAATTTTTTGCTGATTTTCATAGGTTTTTCTTCAAAGGAAAGTTTTCTTTACCATTTTTGAGGTTAGGGTATGTTTTGTTACGACTTTTGGCTGTTGCCTGGTATTGAACTAACTGATTGAAAACTAGTCGAACGATTCTGATGAAATTTGGTATATATCTTTCTAACCTTATTCTCTAAAACATGACTGTAAATTGTTTTAGACGAAATGTAGCAATTTTGTTTCTTCAGAAAATTCAATCTTTTTGTTTCAAAGCGTACCATTTCATCGATTTTCAACATTTCTCAATTTTTCTTGGTTCATATTCTGCGTGCGAGTGTCAATGAAAAAAACAATCTTCGTTAGTTTTTTTCAGATTTATCTCGCCGACGCTACGTGTCACGCCGTCTGACAACATCCGCCGCAACCCGTTTAAAGGACCATGCACTGCCTCCGTCATTTCTAAAGATGAATAAAGTAAAAAAATACCATGTAACAGCCAAAAGTAGTGACAAAACATACCCCAAGTCTCAAAAACGGTGAAGCAATCAATTCTTTAAAAAAAAATCATCTACATCAGCAATTTTTTCTTCCCCTAAAGGAATCTCGCCCTGAGAAACGGGCGCTACAGACACTGCAATAAAATATACGTGAGATACCAGAGCTATAGGGACGGTCGCCAATATGACCCTGTATTCGAACTGTCCAACCAGAGCCCCCTGCATCCAAAGCCGTTCGAACTCTTTTTTTTGGCACTCTCACTCTCATTCGCGCGAGGCAAAATCCCTGCGCTGTACAGTCACACCCCTCAGCCCTCCCAAGTACCCCTTGCCGTCGTACAGGGTTATTTTATTTTCACTTTCAGCATTTTATTTCACTGCGTACACGGCGAACGTACAACAGACTGGCCAACCTCCGACGAAAAAGAAGAAACAAGTGTACGAAAAAGAAATAAATAAAAAAAGGGAGGGGGGAGAGAGAGAGAGAGAGAGAGAGAGAGAGAGAGAGAGAGAGAGAGAGAGAGAGAGAGAGAGAGAGAGACGGAAAAGCGCACCGAGTGAGCTTGCGGAAATGCGAGTGGAGCGAAAAAAAAGAAGACGACGGTAGGAAGAGCAGGAGCTTTAACCAGCGTGGTCGGACAGACAGAACCGAGAGAGCCCCACGTAGACACGCCGCTAAGCTCCGGACTCTACAGCTCTACGAGAAAATCGTACGTACCTATGTATATATGTATATATATATGCATTTTTTCTCCTGGGCCCACGGATTAAAAGGACGTAATCTACCCAGATTAAGGATCCGCTCGCCGGGCTGGCTTTTTCTCGAGCGTGGACTACCCCGTACGCGTAACGCGCCCGTGACTTTTCAATGGTTGACCATCCCTTTCGGACTCCCGGTCCTACCGACTTCCGCCGCATCCCCCTATCTTCGATGCCCCAGCATGTACACGCGGGGTGGCTATTCCGCTCACTTTCGCTTTACGTAGCCTCGCACATCAGCTCCGGGATGGAAGAGACTTATCGATTTGTGCGCACTCCGCGCGGGGATCGTGTAAACGCTGTGTATATGTATGTATCTATATGTCAAACGTATGTTCGCACGAGGGGTCGG
>CALYCA010000135.1:22500-31000 GCA_944452715.1 Ophion slaviceki | reverse complement strand
TAAACTGAAATAGTTCTGGCAGAGTGCGAGCACAACTATAGACGTTCATTTTTGCCGAATATACGTAGCCGGTAGCGGACGTCGACGGTGCCTACTATTTTTTCGATAGCCGTAGTAAATTATTATTATTTTGCCCCAAACAGTCCTGTCTGACACTTATCATCCATGGTCTTAGACACGAGTCTGGGAAGTCGGGTTGACTTTGATGGTAGGAGGCGTATTCAAAGGTCGGCGATTTTTATTTACGGTATTGCCACCACGTGTCAGTGTGAGCAGTGAGTGTCGTTGATCATTAGTAGCGTAGCCTGCGAGATCAAAGCTAGCGTGTGGTGGAACGGCGTGGCAAAATGTGTCGCACCTTTTCTTTACGCTGTACATGTTTATACGAAATGCCAGATTTATCCTCAGTCCAAAAATGTAAAACGGTTCACAATCAAAAATTTCAGCGTTCACCCATTGGAGTCGCATTTACTGTCGCTTGTAACATTAAAAAGGTTTCACTTTTTTTTTAAACATTTCCCAGAACAGTGAATCAACAGATAGTGGGCTTGACGAAAAAGTCAATTAAATTTGGCTTGCGAAAAAGAACATCCCATGCAGTAATTTCTTGGGGATCCCAGATCCCACCATATCCCTATAGGGATGTGATAGAGGCGCCGCACGTAAAGAGTTTACAATGGATTCCGCGTTACTCCCTGATTGACGTTGTTTAAGAATTTTTTATCTGAAATTCTCAACCGGAGGTTGTTGGCTCTCCCAAAAAAATATCCTTTCTTGATTCCGTGCACAAATTTGTTTAGAAAATCAACATACAGAACGCGATACATCATGACTCGTATCGGATTCTGTTCGATTATGTGGAAATCCATTAGGCTTCAAATTGGATTCGTAAATGGAATTCCAATGGGAAATCCCGACTAGAATCCAATCTACAAGTGTGACGTTTGTATATAGGGATCCAATGCGATGACCCAGTGGATCCCTGTTAGGAAGTAGGGACAAGTATGGGCATCCAGTTAGATCCTTATCAGGAAGTAGGGACAAGTATGGGGATCCAAGTGGATCCCTATCACGAAGTAGGGACAAGTATGGGAATCCACTTGGATCCTGACGACAATTTCTCTACGGAATGCTCTTAACCACTAGAGTTTCCTGGCCAGCATACAAGACCAAGTTACCAAAAATTCCTACTATCCATGTAACATTTGTTCGGACAGCAGTCACTGTTGAATACCGATTCCAGTAATTTCTAGAACATCACCTAAAACTACGCAATGTGAATCGTCGTTTTTGTCCACGCCTATCGAAGCATCATATTCGTTTGATATCGACCATATACATACATTGCGATCCCAGGGATTTGCCACTACTATAGCAAATATTTAATTTATCATTTGACACTCGACATACGTCCTGTCAAAACAAGATGCCATCCTGAAAAGGCTTGTTAACAGCAACCGTAAGACGGACATTGGCCATAATTGTACACGAACGAATGGAGGACAATTATACTCAAAGAAAATTCTGTCACCGAATATAAAAGCGTGAAGACGATCCTGCACTATCGATTCCCATGCCTGTGTATCGATGCAAAAGGAATAGCGTAAAAAGCGTGATGTTTTTTTCTTTCATTGAGAAAATTTCGTGGCGGCGCTTCCATCGGTTCCGGCTGCTGCAAGTGAACCGGGAAAGAAGCTTGAGTCTTCCTTCGAAATATGTATACTGTATAGGAAGATCCGTGGAAAAGCAACGTTAGGGTTCATTGGGTTTTGGCATTTGTACAGTTCATTCGTTACAGTGGGGTAGCCCCTTGGCGACGTAATTAGCGCCAGTTCGTTCCTTTGTTGTATCTTGTCGGCGTTGAGAACAAGATGATTACTGGAAAGCAGGGGTAGAAAAGCGAGCCAGGGCGATATAGAGGGGGGAGGGGGGGAGTACTCGAAAAACTAGTATGAGAAAAAGGTGGCGCTGGTGTGTCGTTTGAGAGGATTCCATCAGTCACGTTCCGGGTTGGAAAATCGGTGAATCTTCTCTTTTGTAGTAACCAGCCGAAACTAGGCGGAGCACTACGGACATTTCCATCCGTGCACATAACGCTCGCTTCGACCATTGGAATTCAAATTTTTCGGACCTCGTTACGCCATTTTATTCATATACACATACACGCGCGCTAGCGCACTTTTTCCTTTCGCGAAACTGGTCAAGAATTTACGTCGAAGTCGGTACTTCGAGCCCCGAGAATAATGCGACAATGCACCCTTGCAGACTTTCAAATAATGGTTTCTCGCCAAATTTGCTACGCTCGACCCAGCTTCATTCTTTTTTTCTTTTCTTTTTTTTTGTTCTCTTTGGCCGTCAGCTACCGGATATTTCACTCATCTTTGCAGTGTCCAACATAGCAGTACCCTGCACGTTTCTGCGGTATTCCAAATTTGTGAAAAATAATGGAAGCGACTCGTACCTACGTACAAAAGAATCTTACCGTGTCGATCAACCGCAAATAGTTGGAGACACATATTCGTGTGCGCTTTATGATAGATAAAATTTCTCAAGAGTCATCCAACGCAAGTGACCAGCTCAGAATCGAGGCTAGTGCCTGCCGCGGTACATTTTCTCTGCAATGATAACTTGGCTACTCGGGCAGAAATTCGTTCGGGACTGCCCGGATCCTACCACATCCCTATAGGGATTTGATAGGGACACCGCACATAGGAGTCAATTGGATTCTTCACTGTTCTCCGATAAATGCCGTTTGGGAATTCTTACCATGTTCGAATAGAAAATATGTGAAAAGTCACGCCGAAAACCTCGCCGTGTTGAATCATAACCTGCACGCTACGTGAGCGTGTACGTGCGTGGTGATATTATGTCAAAGTGAAGAAAAATAAATAACAAACCATAGTGACAGTGGTTTTCAATTATGTGATTCAAATCGATTTTCAAGATATACCTATATATGTATATATATATATATATATATACTTTTTTAAGATAAGATTTATACTTTTTTTAAATCCACTTATTTTGTATATCTATATATTTTATTTAACCAATTCAGCGTACAGAATTCGATAGGATCCATCAAGAACCGTTTTCGATGCTGTTTGATGATGTGGGAATCCATGAGGATTCAAATTGGATTATAGGTAGTAATGGGATCCAATGCGATGATTCATTGGATCCCTGTCAGGAAGTAGAGACAAGTATGGAAATCCCTCTACTTCCTGATAAGGATCCAATGCGATGGCCCATTGGATCCCTATCAGGAAGTAGAGACAAGTATGGAAATCTTATTGGATCCCTACGGAAATAGGTAGTACGGGTAGTACCTCTTGCAGTTAATGTGACACCACATGGCCCTGGTGCAGTGTTATGAATGTACGATGAATGATATGAAGGAACCGAACATTGAAGATGTGTGTTACGTATCAGGTCTCGGTCGTCTCGATGAGCAGAGAATCAAACCAATCGGACGCTTTGCGTCCTGCGCAAGTCGCTTATCCATTTTTACCGACAGCTGTCCCTAGCGAACCTGCTGTTAGAATCTGAAACTAAGAATTGCGTAAAATAGGCTTCAATATAGCCGCAGCCACACGTTGGCAACCTGCGAGGTTGTTTTGTAGATTGCAGTTCATTGATGCGATAAAGTCAGTACGAAAATATATTAAAGGCTGCCGTGAGGTAGTCCGCACGATGGTCTGGTTCAGTAAAGAGTACAATATTTTCTAGTAAATATCTCTAGTAAATAGAGTGCGAATTTTCTAGTAAAATCAATATTACTGTACAAACAAAGAATGATCGCAATCGAAATCCACTACACTTTTTCTACAACTTCTCACTCTTGCAGAAGAAAAATTACACGAAAAAGTGGCTTGAACCGGCGTTTCTATGAATGGATCATTTCAATTCCTCATGTCTTCATTACATGATGCAGTCGATTTTTCGACAAAATCTGTACAACAAAATCCTTAGTTTATTTCCCATCCCATCTTGCGGCCTCTCAGGCTTCGTCAGTGCAATAAAATTGAAGATCGTCATCAAACGCAGAATCAGGCTGATTCTCCAAAAATTGCCCCATCAGCTCCGAGCTCACCTTAGCTGTATGCCCGGACCAAGAGCCACTTTACAAAATATCGAAAACGCGACGATGCCCATCGTACAGAGGTGAACAAAAAAGGAGCGTTTTTTCTTCTTTTCTATTCCGTGCGTCTCGATGGAAGAATATTGGCGCAAGGGAGAGGTGAGAGTGCAAAAGTGATCTCTTGTTCTTGCCGACGTCGATGATTAGGTCGTTGAGGAGCGCCAGGCCGAGGCAAATTGCTCGAGCAGAGCAGGCGGGCACACAGCGGACCGCTGCCTTCTGCATACATGCTGGGAACGTTGGATAGGGAGAATACACATAACACTCACAGACATGTCTTTCTCGTTGCGAAGCATCATCAGGGATATATCAATTTTGCTTTTTCTCTCATAGCTCAAGTCCTGGAAAGGCAAAGGGAATGGTAGTGGATGGGGAAAGGGGGGTTTACAGCAAATACGGAACAAAGGCTGCATGAGTGACTTGCAACGAAAGTCCTCCGCCTCTCTCTCTCTCTCTCTCTCTCTCTCTCTCTCTCTCTCTCTCTCTCTCTTCCAATACATATTGGGAAAAAGTGATTATGGAGACCGTCCTCATAGTAGCCTATTACTACCATACTCAACATTACGTAACTCCAAATATCTTTGGAATCACCTTTAGGTAAACTTAAGGCCTTATATACGCGAGAAAATTTAAAAATTTCATTTTTTTAAATTATTTTTCATTCCATTGGCCTGAACGGTTAGGAATATTTTAAGCTTTACAGAATTGAACAATTGCAAAAATTCCAAAAATAAGGTAAGATTGCATTTATAATAGATACAGTGCGCTCGACCGCCAACTTCAAAGCCGTTTTTCCACGATTCACCTTTTTGAACCTTGCGAAAATTCTAACTCTTGAACGAACGTTCAAGATCGCTTTGAAATCTTTACAACACATTCTTAGTATCATCACCTATCGTGTGATCCACAGAAACGAAAATTTCAGACACAAAAAAATATGAAAAATAAAATACCGACAGAAAATTGAGTAAAAAAATTTAAACTTCGAATTTTTATTATAATAATTCAAAAAAAAATAATATTGTTGGTTCACACTGAAGATACATTCATTATGCAATTATAATTATGTTCATTTTTTTTCAGACACCCACATCGATGCCGAGAACTTTCACCATCAACGCGCGCGCAAAAAAAAATACATTGCTTAATTATGTTATATCGCCGCCATTTGTTAATATTTCTGATTTTTCGTTTACATATACTTAACCATGTGCATTAATGATATGTAAAAAAAATGTTGCCAATATATGCGTCATTTTGTTTAACCGCGTCTAGAAAAGTACCTTCGAAAATCGGCGAAATCGCGTATATAAGGCCTTAAGCACTTTTATATGGCGGCCATTTGAAGCACAGACCAATCCCCAAACTTAACGATCAGTTTTGAAAAAACTGAAGGACCGTTCTCCAAACTGTCGGATGCTCCGACAGCCAACATTGCATAGATATAACGGGTTCAAAATGTCCTTTCCCCCTATATATATATTAGGGTGATTCGTTTCAGGGTAACTTTTCTTTTCTGACCCATCGAGCCCGAAAACCTTTAGTTGGTATCCAAAAACGAAGTTTCGTGAAAGGGGGGTGTTGTCAAAAAATATTTAGAGGTCGCGAATCAAAATTTAAGGTTTCCCATTTGATTAACATTGAAAAAAATGTTTTTCTCATTATTAGTGTTACCATTCCGCGAATTTTGATATCGCGATATTTTCCAAGTGGGTTCTCATAGGAAATATGATACTTTACAATAAAGTTCATTGAGCCGTGTCCGTAAATTCAACCGTTTCAGCGGTATCATTATTTCAAGTGAATATTGTATGAACATATCTATTCAAACGGCTGTAACGCCTAAGCTATTAGATATATCGAAAAAAATTCAGATGAGAACTTTGTAGAGAAAGTAATTTTCTACAAAAAAGTCTTATAAGCCGAGCCCGAAAATTCAACCCTTTCTCAGCTATAGGTGGATGAAGTAAAATAAATAGATTTTTTTTTGTTTAAAAAAAATCTATTTATTTTACTTCATCCACCTATAGCTGAGAAAGAGTATAATGACCTATAGCTGAGAACACTAATAATGAGAAAAACATTTTTTTCAATGTTAATCAAATGGGAAACCTTCAATTTTGATTCGCGACTTCTAAATATTTTTTGACAACACCCCCCTTTCACGAAAGTTCGTTTTTGGATACCAAGTAAAGGTTTTCGGGCACGATGGGTCAAAAAAAAAGTTGCCCTGAAACGAATCACCCTTATATATATATATATATATATATATACATATACATACTATACATACGTATACATATATATATATATATATATATATATATATATATATATATATATATATATATATATATATATATATATATATATATATATATATATATATATATATATATATATATAAGCTGAATTCTCCGTGTTCACAGCCTTTGTCTCTCTTTCCTCGAGCTCTCGAGCAAAGCTCGAGCCTGTTGAGGTCTCTTTCGCACTTGCGCGCGCCACCGGGTGCACAAAAGTGGTCTTGATCGCCGCGCATCCAGACGCGGACTCCGGTGAAAAACAATGAGGCTGGGTGCACTCCGTTGAGCCACCAACCGGAGGCCCCCATTCCGATCCGCCATGCCAGCGGCAACGGTTAAACGAGCGAACGAGCGCGCGAGCAAACTCTACCGATCTCTCGCGCTTTCGTTCATTAAAGCGTGTTTTTCTCGCCATCCCGGTAAATAATAATTTGAGACGGAGAAAGAAAAAGAGGGCTTGGGGGGATGGAACGAGTCTGCGTCGACGTAGGACAAAAAAAAACGAAAAATTGTCAATGCGGTTACGGCACACCGACTACGTTTGCGGCCGAACAGAAGACTAATTGAGCTTCAACAAAAATTCGTACACGCGCAATTTCTGGCTGGGTGCAAGCGCTCGTTATCGTGAACATTCGATTTTTATTGTTTTATACGCTTAATGTCGATAACACGGAGCGGAATTCCGATATCCGAGAGTACGACAGTCTTCGATATCGCGAGAAGTGTAGAAATTTGAAACAAAAGCGTTTCTTTTGTTTTTATTTTAGTGTTCTACAGACCTTTCTGAACACGTCTGTGGAAACCGTTTATTACCGTGGATTAGGGTCACTTTGATAAAAAGTTTGTTTTGTTTTTACATTCAAATTACGAAGTTCCTGAACGCGACCGATAGTTTTTTTTACGGTTGGCAAGCCTGAATGTCCCTTTATGTCATCATTTACCAGGAACATCACTTTGGTGTCCACCTCCGATTTTGTTAAAACTTTTTTATGTGGAAGAGTATAAAAAACTAAGAGACACGTATTTTTTATCGGCGGAAAAACGGTATTAAGGGGTGAAACGCACCCTCGAAAATAGGGGTGTTTTTCGTTTTTCGTCGACAACGTTATCGTTCTCATCTTCAATGTATAGTACACAAAAAAATAAACAATGTTGCAAAACGAAAACCGTTCAGATTTTTGAGGGTGCGATTCACCCCTTAAAACCGTTTTTCCGCCGATAAAAAGAAATACGTGTGTCTTGGTTTTTGATACTCTTCCACATGAAAAAGTTTCAACAAAATCGGAGGAGGACACCAAAGTGACGTTCCTTGTTAGACGCAGCACGGAAGAACGGGTTTAAGTGACCGTAAAAGTATAAAAAAACGTACGTAATGTATTTAAACTATTTTTTATGCTCGAATAACTTCAAAAATAACAATTTGGGCGTTGCAATGGCATGGTTTTGGTAACAATCACCTTGTCAAATGTTTATCAAACTACCCCATTATGCTTTGTTGTGTGGCATAACCTCAACAAGATATTTTATGGGCGACAGTAGTTTCGTTGGAGTGTTTTTGATGGCTTCGGGGGGGTAACATTGATCATTGATCAATTTCACCCCATTCATTATCATTATTGCTTGTCTCGGAGTGTTTTCAGGGATTTTCGTCTTTTGATGACTTTTTAAATTGTAGGTAAAGGTAAATTGTACCTACAATTTCGCAATTCTGTACCAAATCACACTGATCGTAAGACGAAAAATATCAATTTGTTATTTGTTATTTTTTGTCTTACCATTAGTGTGGTTTGGTACGTGACCTAGTATAAGTGAAACATGTTCCTAATGAAACCAATGTGATGTCGTTTTGTGCTTTAGATAGCTAGGTAGACTTAAGTATTACAACTTTTGTTGCTGTTTTTTAATGTTTCGAAATTTATGGATGTGTTAACATATAAATAGATCTAAAATACCAGTTGTTTGCCAATAAAGTTGGTTTTGAAAAGTCGATGTGTAATATTTATTCGATCAAAATAACCCCAAAACTATAACAATCGTTGTAACTTTCCATTTCGGT
>CALYCA010000135.1:0-17500 GCA_944452715.1 Ophion slaviceki | reverse complement strand
AAATAGAAAATGTTCATTGCGCCCATAGCGTGGAATCCTCATGGATTTCAATGTGGACTCTCATGTGCGGCATCTCTATCAAATCCCTATAGTGATGTTGTAGGTTCTGGGGCCTCCCCAACAAATTTCTGCATGGATCCTGCGATCATCTAAATTTTGTGATTAGGCAGGTAGTTCCAAACATCCGACGAGCTTATTTCCCACATACTATCAGACTATGACTGCTGAATCGTCTGACAGACTCTTTCAAATGATCGACGCGATCCTGCGCTGAAGTGTTCCCGCTTTTGCAATCACCGAACGTACTTGCTCGGCCGATTTTCGCTCCTGGTGTCGCAACACCTTTCTCGTTGCTGCCAATTGGCACAGTTAGTTGGCTCCGGCGAACGGTCTTTCTTCGCCGCATTGAAATTCAATTTGGAAGGAATTTTTTCGTCGAATAACACGTATCTGACGTTTGGGTGGAGGGAAGTGGGGCGAGGCCGGCGAGAGAGCTTTTTCGAGTTAGGAAGAAGACCGCCCGGGCTCGTGGCATCGTGCTGATCGAAGGTCGAGCACCCCCGCGGAGATTCGCCATTCGCGCGGTCTACTGCCCGTTTCCCTTCGCGGAGGGAACAAAACGACGTGGAAGAGAGAATACGAGGAGGAAAAAAAGATGGAACGAAGAAACTCGGAGGATTCAGGGTGCGTGCGGGAGAGGCGCGACGAATGGAACTGTAAATCTGGCGGCCAGTCCTATTACAAGTTTATTACCTGTAAGGTGCTGGAGGACGCACGCGACACTTGCTGATGCCCAATGAGTAATATATATATATATATATATATATATATATATATATATATATATATATATATATATATATATATATATATATATATATATATATATATATATATATATATATATATTCCTAATATACTTGGTCATAAGCATAACGTGAGCTAGACTAACTTTTCCCACATCCTGTGAAACTCTCTTCCCTTTTCAACCCCTCGCCCCCTCTCCTTCGCCCTTTCCAGGACGATGTCCGTAAAGATTCTTAAGTCGTGCTCCATTCTCCGCCTAATGATAAAGTGCCACGAGCAATTTCCACGGTATTCACCTGCATCGTACTCATACCGTGCAAATTGGAAAGTTCACCCTTGGTCTTTCCGAGGACATACTGGAAAAACCAAGAAACGACCGAATTGTTCCTGACCAAGGCGGATAAGTACGGGAACCGACCTTTTTTCCATTTCTACCGGGAAAACCCGAAAATTTCGACTGAACAAATCGTAGTTCGATGGATACGTGACAGAGCACGGCGACGTGGTGTTTTTTTTGGTAACGGCGAGGGGGCTGGGGGTTTGGTTCTTTCGATTAATTTTAAGTGACTTTGTCATTCGCGATGGATTGAGTTTCCTTTATCTTTATGAAGACCTTGCTATGCATTCGTTAGTTAGGTCTACGTATCCATCGTGAAGATTGGGAAAAAAGTGAATAGTCATTGAGAACCGAGACAATGAACTTTTCAGCGTGCAAATTTCACGATAGCATATGAACATTTATCGACAATTATACGGGCATTCGAATGGAAAATTCGTGGTAAATGTTTTTAGCGATTGGTTGTTTAGTGACTTCACACTAAACACATAATATCGAGCAAAGTTCAAGAAATGTAACTCGTTTGAGGAGATTCGGAACCGTTCCTTGGCTGCGAGAGTCAGGATAAAAATACTATGAGACACCTATTACGAATAAAATTACATGTAGAAAACAATTATTATTGTGCTATGTCAGATTCGTAATATTTTTCAAAAGTATTTCTGAGCCGGGAAATGATTTTAATAGCTATAGTTTTTGCAATTAGATACAAACTTTTAGAAATTTTATTCAAGAAAGAATAACCGATAGACTTGATGTAGTGACAGTTTTTGCGATTGGCAAGATGGACTATCGCTAAATAGTCGAGTCGGAACAGCCGAAATTTGGACCGAATTCTATTCAGACACAAGAGCAGCGCAAATTTTTTCAAAGGGTATTTGGACCTATAGGAACATCCCCTCAAGTTTTCGTGAAAAACCTAGTTGTTTTTTAGCAATTAAAAATTATTAAAAATTAAAAAGTCGATTTGTTTTAGTTATTTGTTTTGGAATGCGTTTGATCGAAAAATGCTTTCTACAAAAGTTATGCGTCATAATGTCCTCTATAAAATAGATTCTCTGCAAAAGTGACCTAACATTGTTAGTTCAGCAGTTAATTGGAATTGAAATAAAAGTTTCTCATTTTGCTTTCTGCATCCGTTATCGGTCATTTATCAACATATCGTTTCAAAACTCATCCATCATCGAGGGGAAACCCTTCCCAAACGATAGGTGCAAGATTTATTGATCTACGTTAAGCAACAATCTCCAACCTACGAAAATCCGGAGTTTTTAAATTCCCATCTCCGAGGAAGGCTCAGCGAGTAGAAAAAAATTCAGAAGCTTTGTTTCATCATGTACATTCTCGATTAAAAATTAACATTTTCTTAAAAAAAAAAAAAAAAACACCGTTTGCCGACGATTTTAGATTTTTCCTTATAAACAAATGGAAATAACCCCTTAAATTATGTAGATATTTGAAATATTCTTCAAGATCCTGATGCGGTTTTGTAAGACGAGCAATTAAAACAAAAAAGTCGCAATCTCTTGACTATAACCCGAGATATCGATGTTTATATGTTTTTGCAATTTACCGTTGTTGTAATCAAGATTTTTGCAAAATTCAAATTCGTGAGCCTTCTCTACACTTTTGGACATGAGATTCAATATAATACCGACTCTTTAGAGCGTTCGTCTTATTGCGGGTAATAATTTATTTCAATCGCCCGCGCGCGGATCAGCAAGCAGAGTCGGCCGCTCGGCCGGGCGGTGCGGTGGGGCAACCGTGTCCCGCCCCGCAGCTCCCCTCGTACGGCTTAGTTAACAAATTCAATAACGTCCTTAAAAATGGTCGTAGAGAGTTTTTTTTATTCTGCGTATTTTTTTTCTCACGAATACGATAATGGCCTTGAAAATCAATTTTTTCCACTAGTTACACCAATTGTTATTGTGTTTCCTCAATTTAAATATGGCCAAGCTTATAAATAATTTTTCGATGAATGGGGAAGCGTATTATTTTCAGTGACTTTAGTTGAAAATAAAAGAATTAAAAAATATTAATTATTACTCGGATTTTTTTAAGTATACAATAATCTTATTGTGATGAATCAAACTCTATACACAATTTAATTTAATTATCATACTGTGTAAAAATCGTCTTTACTCCGTCAGAGAATCAATCTGAGAAGCTACAATTAAAATTTCAAGTCAATCGGATGAAAACTGCCTGAATTATGCGTTTTCCCGAATTAACGGGCTACATGGGTTTTCAAAAAAACATATTTTCTCTCATTTTTCAAAGATATAATAAAATAATTTTCTTATTCAAATTTTAAGCATATGAAAGTACAACATTTGAAGTATATTTTATAAAATATTAATCCAAAAATTTTGAAAATTCAGCCGGTGAGAAATGTTTTTCGGAACCCCGTTAGAAAAAATTATCCAGGCGGTGGACAGGATAACTCACAATAGCTTTATCTAAAATAAAAAAAAAAAACAAATATTTTCTGTTAGTAGGTGTAGCTTGTGCTTCAACGAAGGATTTTAAAAAATTAAATTTTTGGTAGAGTTGTATGCAAAACAGTACGATTTTCGGTAAAATCTAGACCATGTATTTGCCTTTTGCCATATTTTTGTATTGCCGTATTGTATTGTATTTGTATTGCCGTATTTGACCATAACTTATTTGCCTTGTAAAATAAGTTATGATCAAAGAAAAAATAATCCTTCGTTCAATTACCAGTCAATACTAGTTAATATCTGGAAAGAGTGTGCAAAATTTCAACAAGATCGGTGTATTCGTTTCTGAGCAATCGTGTCCGCGGACTTAAAAAATACAGTTTTGAGGGAAAAAAACGATCAGTTTTGAGAAGGAATAAAACGGAAATTTTTTTCTAATTTACTGTAATCGTCGATTTCAGCGCCTTCGGAAAAATATTCTTGACATGTTGTACCCAGATGAAAATTATTTTAAAAAATTTCAAAACCCAGTAACCCCTTAAAATAAGTGGTTTAGAGAAAAACGCGATGAAAGTTTCTATACTGATTTCTAAGCTATCGCCCACACAACAGAATTGAAGCTCTCATTTGAATTCTGCGTGTACGCACGGAGTCATTTTGATAGAAGGTCTTCAGTTGTTGGGTCGTAGCAAAATTGCTACTTTCACCTCCTAAGCTATTTCATGTGTTTCGAAGCGCTTAGAGGCGTTTCGGAAAAAAGGCTCTCAAAATCAAAATAAAAACTTCGCGTTTAATTCCTTTTGTATATCATTCTAGTGTCGTTTATACATCATTTAAACCTATAAAAAAATATCAAGCCCCTTTTTTTCCTCAATTGTAACGGGAAGATAAAACCCTTGGTGGAGAGCCGTAAAAAAACTTTTGCAACGATCTAGTCAAATCCACTTCAACTAGATTTCCGGTCTGCAGTTAGATATGTGCGACGGCCGATTTAATCTAATCGAGGAACTCATCATACGTCGTAAATAATTGCAACTCTTGGAGGGATTTTTTGGTATTATAAAATCGTCGTTCTCTCTACACCCGTCAAATATATCTGCAAATGGACGAGTGGTTTGGTGAAAGACGTTGTCGTCGATCGAGAGCCATTTCGCTCGTCATCAATTTGAGAAGTTGAAGTGACCGAGGAGGGGGTGTGGAGACGGCGGCAAACGAAGGAAGATGCGAGAAAGGATTGACGTGGCGGTATATGGCAAAGTAACGTCGATTGTTTTGCAGTCTTTCTCTTTCTCTCTTTCGCTGAGGGCTGTATAGGCGCCCGCGTGTTCGAGCAGATTCGAGAGTCGGCGACGGACTAACTCGTAAACGAATTTGTTCCGCCGACCGCGTTACAACTACTTATATACATATCCCACCATATACGAACCAAAATGCTATGGCTGTATCCATATACATATACATATATATATATATCTGTATATGTGGAAAAAGGATATTTTTAATCCGTTATATCCATTCAATGTTAGCTATCAGCAGATCAGCTTATTTTGACGACGACCTTCACATTTTAAAAAAATGTTTCGTTGAGTACGAAAAAAAAAACAGGTTGCAATGAAGACGGTCTTCGAAGTCGGACCTTTTAAGATCGCGGCCTCCAAAATTTTCTAGGCAAAATATGCTGACGAATAGTATGCAATACTTACCGAAAAAAAATCATCCTACAGATCTGAGAAAGAAAATAAAGTTGCCACACTTTCATGAAGCACTTTTTAAAATAAGATTTCAGAGCGTATCTTTGTAAAAAAGAACAATGAAAAACACCAAACACGACGAACTCCCCTGTGAGAGAAAATATGTCATGGATTATAATTTTTTTAAATGTCACGTCGACTCAGTTAACCATACATTTGTTAAAATTTGGCGGTGTATTCTCGAAAAAACAAATATTTGTTTACTCGTATTGTTTTTTACAACAGCTGAAAAACGCCTATAAAAATTTTAGTACTCGGCGCCAGAAGCTTCCACTGGCCCGTATATGCTATATTATGAGATCTCAAGATTGAATAGACGGATCGAAAAATGACCCAAACAAAATCGATAGAAAAAAATCATGTTTCATTGGTAAAATGTCATTAAATTTTCGATTCGTTGCCGCGTTTTCGCGTAATATCGAATCAAAGTTGACACGGCGTCTGCTAAAGCCCATCTTACTGTATAAAGAGTCGCGGCTCGTCGTTGGTGTCGGTGGTGCTCTCAAGCCGTGGTGTCGCATCGAATCAGTGGTGTCGAATCGATTTCTTTTTATTACTTGGCGTCAAGACGCTGCGGCCTCTCTTGATTTATCTAAAAATAGTTTACTTTGAAAGTGTACAAATAAAAAAAGAAAACCCTTTTGAATTGATAAGTCCAACTCACGTGGAGTGCATAGTATATAATTACATTGAATTACACTATAAAGTATACATAAAAACACTAAATAAATGAATCCATTTACATGAAAAAAATGGAAAAACATTATTTGTAATTAAGTTTAGCTGATGTCAGAAAACGTCTCCTTCCTTAAATTTAAACAACGTATGTTGTTTGAAAGGATCTTGTTTTTCCGCAATAAATTATATCAACACTGTAAGAAAATTAATTTTGTTTAAAAAGTAATTAGGGGTCTCCTATTCTTCGTTGCCCCAGGGCCTTCACACCTGTAAATTCGGCCCTGTATATATATATACGCACGATGCAAAGAGTATCAGCGATGACGGCTTCGATTTTTTGGATCATGGTAAAGAAAGAGCGAGAGAGAGGTGTTCATTCCCGAAGATCTCGTGAGCAGAGAATGAGCAAGCGAGTCTCGACGAGCGAGCTTTGCTTTTTAACGGCGTGTCAGTTCTTCAGCGAAACACAGCATGTTTTTAACATAGCACGCACGAGTTGCTGTAAAATGAAACCACCGCGTTTCACTGTCGATGCGCTCTCTTGCCCAAAGTGAATCTTCACGTGCAAATAAATCATCGGTTCATTCAAATGTTGCGTGACTTATGAGAGTTACCATTTTTTACGCTGTGTATCCCAACGTTGTCCAAGAAATCGATCGATTTGCGAACAAAGAATCGCTCGAAATAGCATCCGACTCTTCCAGCTCGAGTTCAACAATGGCCTTATGTACGGCCAGCAAATAAGAAAGATTAATTGCGTGGCCAATTTCCGATCAATTGGTATCGTCTGTTTGATCGGGAGAAAGCTGCGGCTACCACTGGAACCTAAACTGTTACACGCGTATTACAGCTTGTATGTAGAGAACATTTATGATCAAAATGGAGCTTTGGTCCGATTCGCGAGAATAAACTTAGTTGCGTGGCTAAGGGCGAGTGTGTGACAAAATGTAACCAATCGCGAAACGAACGGTCGCATGGATCGGGAAGACTGGGGACGTTTGATCCCCCCTTTTGTTTTTTACCCCAAATTCCCGTGCTTAAGGGGTTACCCCCACTTGCGATTTTGAAAAAATCGATTTTTTTTATTTGTATTTTTTTGAAGTATAAGTATCCGGGCCCATACAGAAGTATGGGCCCGGAATAGATGACTCTATGTAAGTTTACAAAAAAAAAAATATTTTCTTCGTGTAAACTGAAATTGAAACTTTAAACGCGTTTTTCTCAAAATGGCATTTCTGAAGTCGGTGACCAAGATTACTCGAACACTAATGAACCGATCTTCTTGAAATTTTGCAGGCTTATTTAATACATAAAAGTGTAGTCTTTAATCGTTCGATTTTTTTTCGAAAAAATGGCCGTTTTTTTCGTTAAAATCGAACCATTAACTTTGACTGTCCGCCATTTTGTGAAAAATGAATATTTTTTAAAATCCTTCGATTAAAGACTAGTTTATACTTATATTTGACTAAATCCATCTGCATTTTTTTTTCAGATGATCCACTTCGCCGCAATGTTGGTCACCGCAAACCGTGTATATAAAAACATTATTTAATTAACGGCCATTTGTCACTAAACAATGTAATATTTTTCAATAAAAAAATTACTGAAAGTTCTTCAAGATGTGTTCTTTAAGATGGTATATTGATCGATTCAAAAAGTTTTGTAGTTTTCTTTAAAAAAATTCATGAAAAAGGTCTTTTTTTTGCGCTACAAGTGGGGGTAACGCCTTAATATAATATTCCAAATGTCTTGGCACTGAAAGACGTGAAATTTCATTGGGAATAATCAGTACAATAACGACTAAGGTTAGTTTATAAATGTTGTAAATATCCCAGCAAAACTAGAGGAAGAGAAAGGAAGAAAGTGTCCCTATATATGGGTGACTTGATACCCCCCGTATGGGAGGCTTGAACCGAGGAGAGCATATCTCCCATATATAGGGGGCATATGATACTATTGCCTACATCTTCAGGACCAGCAATGTAGATATGCAATGAAAGATGCTGAAATCGTTAAAATCTCTATTAATGTTCATTAACCCTTCGTTGTCACACTTACCTGCAGAAACATGCTTGTCATACTGGGTCAATGCAATCCAGTGTGACAAGCCTATCAGTCGGATCACCATGAAGAAATTCATGCACATACTTTAAACATGATATGTGCCAAAAATTATTATAAAAAAAATCAGATGGTAACATGCAAAAAAACCGTAAAGAGAAAAAGTGGCAAACAAAACTTGGCGACACTGGGTCGTTTAGACCCACAGTGACAACGAAGGGTTAAACCGACTTTCATCAACAGTTCCATCATAGTCAAATTAGAGCCTTGTTCTTAATCTAAATCAACGAATCATACCCCTTACTGCGTATTTTAGATGCCTTTAATTTTAAACCTACTGAAGAATCTTTTCTTTTAATTTTAATTAAGTTAGCCTTTTATTAACTTTAAGTTGTTAGCTTTACTTATATAAAGACAAATAACACTTGTAGGTAGCATCTATAATAAAATCTGCTTCGTCAAAAACACATAAGTATCCAATAAATTCAACATATTATTGTGTAAAATTTAACCAAATGTTCTGTTTCTATTATATAATCTCAATTTTTTTAGGTATTTTCTTTTCATCTTAGATTAATGATCTTTCTCAAAGTTACCTACCTCTTTTTCATCTACTTTTTAATTTTAAACTTTCTCAATGAGCTCAGAAACTCAATGCTAATTATTCTCTTTGATGATGATTTTAGCTTGGAGCAGGCAATTTCTTCACAACTTGATATTCAGCGATTGCACTGATATCATCTGGAATAGGCCACTTGAAAGGTATTCTGAAAAAAAATCTGAGAGAAAAAAAAAACAATAACTCAGAGACACTTGATCCGGGGGATCAACTCTCCCATGAGGAAGTGTACCAAGTGTCCCCTAACCAGGTTGCAGGTACAAATCGAAGTGTTTTTTATACAAAACTGTAAACTACATCTACAATCACTTGTATTAAAGACAATCACTTATATTTAACACCTCCTAGATAGACAGTCATGATGATCCCGCCGTGCATACAATTGATGAAGCAAATGTTACAGCAAATTGACTACATGTCGTGATGCAAAGCCGTGGACTCATTTAGTATCGTGAATGTACAAAACATTTTGATCTCAATATGTCGTTTACAAATGCATCGCACGTTTGGAGCACATCGAACTCATATCGCTGTGCTCGAGTGTCCGCAATTAATATCTGCAAATTTTACGTCATACGGAAGTCATCCAATGCCTTGTGTTGATGAATTCACTGGGTTAGCACTGGTAATAGACATGTCATGCAAGCAATATGACGGCGATATGCATAAAAATAAAGAATCATATGAATAGGCGAAGAAACAAACAAGTTTACACAAGTGTCAGAATGGCTAGGTAGATAGCGCACTCAACTCTAGAATTAGAAGACGTAGGTTCAAACCGTAGGTAGGTAAAAGCTTTAACTGGGCAGGATACGTTTTAATTCATGTATCATATAGGCAGGAACATAAATACACCATATGGAAATAAAAATACTAACAGATCTTTTTTAACCAACATTTTTGGATCATTTATTTTTCACGCCGTGACACCCATATGAGCCCCATATGCACTCACTTATTGTTAGATATTCGTGAGTCGATTTTACTAGTCTGATGAATTCACTGCATGCATATTCGCGTGAGAACACCTTTGTTTCTTTTGGATTTGTTATTGTGAATCATCATGTGATGACAATATGACTTCATGGGGAGCACTCATAAGTGACACACAGCTGTGAGACTTTCTATGCCGCAAGAGAAGATGTACATATGATGCCAATATGAGCTACATCGGTCTATCTGGGGCTAGAACAACTTTTTAAAATAACAGCACAATCAAATATAAAACTTACGAAAAAATCTGCCGCAGCAAATACCAAGCCGTCCACCATTTGCAAAGCTGTCAAGTCTGACAGACGGCACTACTTGAGAAAGTTGGTGGGTACCATAACTTAGTGTCGCCAGTTAGAAGTAATGCAATGTTCGTATCGGATCGGATTCTGTTTGATAATGTGGGAATCCTTTGCGATTCAGATTGCATTCGTACATTGGATTCCAACGGGGAATCCCGATAAGAATTTAATGTACGAGCGTGGGGTTTTACGATAGGCATCAAATGCAATGACCCATTGGATTCCAATCAGGCAGTAGGGACAAGTATGGGAACCCAATTGGATGCCTACGCCAATTTCTACACGGGGAGGCGAATAGGCGTGTTTACGTAATATATAAATGCGTACACACACGCACACACACACACACCTTCTGAATATTTTTGAGAATGGCAACAAGGCCTGTATTAAATTCCAACAAAACAATGCAGCCTGCCACAAATCTGCCACAACCATAAAGTGATTTGTTAAAAATGAGCTGAAAGTTCACCAATGGCCATCACAGTCCCCAAATCTCAACCGTACTGAACATTTATGGGCTATTCCAAAGCGAAACACCCGAAACCACATTACAACATTGAAAGAAGAGCTGAAAAAAGTGTTGGAGGAAGGATGGGAAGATATAGACTCCGAAGTGTGCCTAAACCTAGCTCTATGCCCAAAAGGGTTGCTGTAGTCACTACGGTTAAAGATGGTCCAACCAAATATCGCAGAATCACGATGTGGGAGAAAAGTCTAAAAGTCGCGGTCGTGCGAGTAACGTCGTGCTTCATTATTTCCTCTCGGGTGACGCTCGGTGTACACAACTTCGTCCAAGACACTCGAGGCCAATGAATACAAGGAAAGTATCTTGAGAAATAAGACTCGCCATCCAAAAATACAGATACTCAATACCGAGGCCAAGGCGTTTTGAGAATTGGCCAAGGCTTTTTGAGAATTTTAGCTAGCAACATATCTGACTGTTTTGAGGACAATCCCCATATTCTTCAAAGCTATCGTTGAATTTGTGAATAGGACGGCCCTCGAATTGATCCTCATATCAATATTGTTACCTTTATCCTAGAGTGCCTTTGAATACATTGGAATTTTTAGAATGTTGAGTATACGGAGAATTGGCTGCTGTGAAGGTGGTTGTCAAAATTGAATTTCTTCAAAATCACCTTGCCAGATATGTATTAGGATATTGAATAAGTTCTCGCTGCTTTTTCGTGAAAATTAATGCTTTATTAAAAAAAAAAAAATCATTCCCAATGCTTTCAAACGTTTCGAAAATGTTGTATGTTCAACTCCTTATGATTCTGCAAGTTCAGCTAGCGTCTGACATGAGTCTTCCTAAAGTAATGCCGCCAAATCAACACATCACAATAACTATTTTTGAAGCGTCTAAACCAATCTCAGCAGGTTGTTTCCGACAGAGCAACAAGTGAGTCTCACACTGTGAGTCTCAACAAGAATTCTGTATGCTGCAGCTGCACATTTTTCAAATAAAGTAGTACAGTAAAAATCCTCGCAATTACTCGTTTTTGGCACAAAATTTGATACGTTTAACACCATATCGCCATAGTGATTTAGTATTATAGTGATAACACTATACGATAACCCTATAACACTGTAAAACAAGTTGTTTACACTTCGGCAAAATGACATACACTGAATTTCAAGGTTGCTTATGGTACTTGTTTACAGATGCGGTAGCATCTTAAACTACACGCACGCAGTTTTGGTAAACCATGTGCTGGAAAACAGCGAGAATTTATTCATCGTCTTTATATATAAATTTAAATGAAAAATACGAAGCGGCGGCGAGTTCCCCCGCCTCATCGGAGCCTCTGCGTTATACCCAATTACGGCGCGTGGAGTTTTTCGCGCATTTATATATATATATATATATATATATATATATATATATATATATATATATATAGTTATATACTCGTCTGGAGGGACTCCCGCGCGCAGTGTTTCCGTCCGGCTTTTGTAATAACCCGATATAGAGTCTATATGAGCGAGGCTGTCGGGGCAGCACGAAGTAGTTTCGTCGGTCCAAACACACGTTTACACTTTTCATATACGTATTGTGGGACGCATACGTATATATGGTCCTAGTCCCAAAGCTATAACTTTTTAAACTGCAGCCGCATATACATATATATGTCGATGTGTAATATATTAGCTGCGTGTTACCGTATATATGTAGAAAGCTAAAGTGTGTTTGCATATGTGTGTGTGTGTGTGTGTGTGTGTTTTTAGGAGCGAGCTTTTGGGCGCACGTACACTCGCAATCAGGACCAAGAACGTCTCCATCCTCTACCTCGTTCGGCCCACGGTGTGAGGGAGAAGTGAAATTCATCGTCGGTATTTTCGGCCATGATTAGAGGACGCTTGGGGTATACGCGGCCGGGATCAGCTGCTGGAGAAGACACGAAAGCAACCGTGGGGCAAGAATAATGAGAATTGGCAGCCGAGGTAATTAGAAGGGATGTTGGAAAAAAAAAAGATATTACAGATCAAACAGTCGATTTGGAATTATTGTTATTAAATATCACGGATTCGTGGAAAAAACACTTTAAGGTGTGGACTACCACTAAGAAATTGGAGAATTTAGATTCGTTGGTTCAGTTCGATCGAAGCTATTAAAATTAGGTAGAATTGACAATTAGGTTGTTGAAAAAAAGTTCGATTTTTTTAGAATTGTGCTTTTGCGATAATTAAAAGGAATGATGAAGGGATTAAAAAAATAATTGCAAAGATAATTATTAATTGTTTTTATATCACGAACATTCAAATCGTAGAGGCTTACGCGAAACGCCGGGCGATTGGCGCTGGCGGTTGCGACGCCCCGATGTTGTGAGCTATATAATTATAGGTTATACGGCTTACGCGTCGGTGTAAATATATGTGACACTTGGTGAGATTTTGCATACGAAAACATCTCAAAACGCTTTAAAAGTCAAAAGCTACTGTAATTCTCGTGCAATGATGTGTGAAAGAGGGCTTGTGAAGACAAATTCGAGTCATTTGCTGACCACAGACATTTTTATGGCGACGAATCTCGATTTAACGCTGCAGAAATTCGTGGAGCCAAAACTTCGTTGTAAGTTGAACTTTTGACGAACAACTTTACATGCTGTTCAAACAGAGAGGAACGAAACGAATCCCATATAACTTTATCGTTGTCAATTTTGACAGAATACTAATACTGACTAGTAGTTTGTATAACATTGTGACGTCACAGCGCGCTCGGGTAACTTCGGAAGCGCTCGGCGCGTCCTTGCCGAGCCGAATAGAATAAAAATGTCAGTCCTTAAATTTTGTTAATTATTGTATGAGAAAAAAACAAACCTCTGTTACCAAAACCGGACATGATTTTTACAATGAAAATAAAAAAAATTGATTTCATAATCTAATCGCCACATATTAGAAACAAATAAGAATTACCATTTTTGTTGTCACTTCATCTCGCTTCGGTTCGAATTTATTTCGTAGCCGATAAAATAAATGCAAGATGGAAAAAAATCGAAAAAAGCACCCAGCGCTACTCGATTTTTTGTTTTTCCTGCGGACTTGGGATGTTCGCGAATGGTGAAATTTTCGAGGAGTAAGGCTCGTGGAGAATCAGCAGGCGTAATGTATAAAGTGTAACGTGTTTGGTAAGTGTATCTTTCGCGTATCGGTAGGAGTGACAACCGAACGGTAGTTTGGAACGGAAGGGAGTTGGGGAAGAGAAAGAGAGCGAGAGCGCGGGGGAGAGAGAGAGAGAGAGAGAGAGAGAGAGAGAGAGAGAGAGAGAGAGAGAGAGAGAGAGAGAGAGAGAGAGAGAGAGAGAGAGAGAGAGAGAGAGAGAGAGAGAGAGAGAGAGAGAGAGAGAGAGAGAGAGAGAGAGAGAGAGAGAGAGAGAGAGAGAGAGAGAGAGAGAGAGAGAGAGAGAGAGAGAGAGAGAGAGAGAGAGAGAGAGAGAGAGAGAAGTAAAATATCGCCAGTGGGAAAGACGCGGAAAAGAGAGAGGGGGGGGGCTAAGTCCGTCGTACAGGACGAACCGAGCAGAAGGCAGGATTAATTGAGTCATTAGTTACGAGTGCGCGCGAGGCGTACGGGACCGAACGTCCTGATCCGAATCGAGCCGGACCGAGCCGAAGCCGACCGAGAGCTCTGGTACATAACCAAGAAGGTCGGACCTGGTCAGCTTCGGGTGTCGTTTTGGCGGCGTGAGAGCCGAAAAGTAAGAGTAACAGCGATAGAGATAGGGAGAAAGATAGAGGGACAGAGAGAATAGAGAGAGAGAGAGAGAGAGAGAGAACTCGTTTCGCAGTGAGCTCGGAGTTTTGCGTCTCCATCGTCGGAAGTCTTCGCGTGGGGGCGAGGCCACCATGTTCCTTCGGTCCAGTCTCTCACTCTCTTTCTCCTCTTTCTTTCTCTCTTTCTCATCCTCTCTCTTTCCCTTTCTGCTCTGTACGCATACATCGCGCTTCACACACACCCACACACGCAAACACACACACACACACACACACACACACACACACACACACACACACACACACACACACACACACACACACACACACACACACACACACACACACACACACAAAACTCACCCTTGGCATCTTGGTTCCGTTGAAAAGTCGCACGGACGAGAGCAGCGAGAGAAGCGAGCGAGGCGCGCGAGCAAACGGCCACCTTGGGGCGCCTCCGGGTGGCGAGCCGACCAACCTGTCTGCTCTGCACTCTAGCGCCCAACCTCTCTTCGCGGCCGGTCCGCGAAACGTTGTTCCTTCCAAAATTACCAAACTGTAATGACAAGGGCTGCAATCGGGTAAGAAGAAATAAATATTGTTGAAATTTGGGGGCGGATTCCGAAAGTAGGCAACCGAGAGATCGAGAAACGAAAACAGATCGGAAGCTGGAGAGGAGATGAATTGACGAGTGTGTTCGAACCGGGATGAAAAAATGTCCGGTTAGTGAACCGGCGAGGCGGGAAAAAGAAATGCCTGTGTTACTTCTGTCGCACGAGCCTATTGTTACGTAATCTTGGAAATTAGCGAAATAAATCACTTCATCGTTAATTCTGAAAAATAAGACGAGTTCCAAAAGATGCCCAGCCACATAAATCGGACGACAATTTTACGTGCAAGGGAATGGAATTTACGACAACAAGTGACATATCGTGAATCGGCTTTATAGTGGAATTTTCAACAATTTGTTTTTCCTAGTACAGGGAGCTTTGTTTTGGTAAAAAAAAACTGAGGCCCGAGACTTTAATGGCAATATGTTCGGAATCTTTTAAAACGATGACAAAATACATTTAGAATAAAAAATTATGTCTACGTGTCTGGATTTTTTATTACAAAAGCTTGTACAGTTTTTGCGATATTTGGCTCAATTTTCACACACTGATCGTATATCATAGGAAGTATGTTGTTAATGAACTTGGTTGGAATCGGTGGAATGATTCAGATTTTAAGATGTTTGTTTAAACTTGGAGATTCAAGAATACGATTTTTATTACTACATATTTTATAGTACAAATTCAATTTTTAGCACTTTGAGAATGAGACCGTAGAATTTTAATTTTAATTTGAAAAAAAATGTTTGTAAAAATTCAAAAAATTGACGGAGTTATGACGATTTTTGTGTAGGATCAGATCGCCCGCTGCGCTACGGCGAAACGCCCCGCTGGGATGTACTTTTTTCTTTTGCGTTTTTCTCGAAACTATATTTCATGAAACGGTGTGGGTCGTATCTCAAAATCGACTCCTCCGATTCACTGTTATTTCGGACGAAGTATAGTTCATGATGTTTTCTATGGTATGACCGGGTGATTTTTTTATATTTTTGTCCATTTGTCAATGACAAATTATTAAAGTCGATTTGACGTAAAAAATTGCACTTTTCCTACAGCTTGCCATTTTCGTAATTTACAAAAACCTTTAAGGCGTTACCCCCACTTGTAGCGCAAAAAAGGCCTTTTTCATGAATTTTTTTAAAGAAAACTACAAAACTTTTTTAATCGATCAATATACCATCTTAAAGAACACATCTTGAAGAACTTTCAGTAATTTTTTTATTGAAAAATATTACATTGTTTAGTGGCAAATGGCCGTCAATGAAATAATGTTTTTATATACACGGTTTGCGGTGACCAACATTGCGGCGAAGTGGATCATCTGAAAAAAAAATGCGCATGTATTTAGTCAAATATAAGTATAAACTAGTCTTTAATCGAAGGATTTTAAAAAATATTCATTTTTCACAAAATGGCGGACAGTCAAAGATAATGGTTCGATTTTAACGAAAAAACGGCCGTTTTTTGGCTATAAAACGGCCATTTTTTTTTTTCGAAAAAAAAAAATCGAACGATTAAAGACTACATTTTTATGTATTAAATAAGCCTGCAAAATTTCAAGAAGATCGGTACATTAGTGTTCAAGTAATCTTGGTCACCGACTTCAGAAATGCCATTTTGAGAAAAACGCGTTTAAAGTTTCAATTTCAGTTTACACGAAGAAAATATTTGTTTTTGTAAACTTACATAGAGTCATCTATTCCGGGCCCATACAGAAGTATGGGCCCGGATACTTATACTTCAAAAAAATGCAATAAAAAAATCAATTTTTTCAAAATCGCAAGTGGGGGTTACCCCTTAACAGTATCCGGACACACGAAAGTTTAATTGTTGTATTAAAAGTACATTGTTTTTTTTTTCTTCATTTCTGATCGACCTTGTTGCCAGAACCACCTACACCGATTGGCTATGCAGCAACGACGGCACTTTGTTTAATAATATTGAACGTTTTTAATAATAATTTATTGATTTAATAATGAAGTATTCCATAGCTAAATTTAATGATATTTAATAATAATTTCATTGTTTATCGATATTTTTCTATTAAAAAACTCAAACTAAGCAAGACTATATATTAATTGTCTGTAAGATCGCAACCTCGTCATCCCAATACTCTCAAAAAAAAAATTTCAGAATCGACCCGCTGTTTGGGGGCTAAGCTTACGCGGAGACCCGTTGAGGTTTTTTTAATTTTCAGGAAAGAATTTTTCACTGCGGTAACTTTTCAGAAAATTTGAATTACCTCTTGCCGTGGTTAACTCGCATTATACTGTAGATTACGATGAATTATGTCTGAAACATTCATCAAACTAGTGCATCAATCAAATTGTTGAAAGAATTTCAACAATTATGAGGGAGTTTAAAATTTGCGAAAAACCCGTCTCTTATACGATAACTTTTTCAAAATTAAAGATGTCTGGATCAATTTCGGTATAGCCAAAGTTACAATATGATTGATATAGCGATGGTTTCACAAAAAAAAATTATACCGATTAGAAACTTGAACAGTGCTTCCCCATTATTGTCCTCGCAAAGTCTTTACGCGGTACCCAATTTTGAAAAACCGCCTTGCTCATCAATTCGACTTGCTCGTAAGCAAAATAAAATGACGAAGAAGCAATGTGCGAGCTTTTTTTCATCAGGTGTTCAGGAGAAAATTTAGAGTCTGCAAAACGGTCTCTCCCGCCCT
>CALYCA010000134.1:0-18314 GCA_944452715.1 Ophion slaviceki | reverse complement strand
TTATTTATCTTATGGGTACGAACAATCCTGAGTACAATCCGTAGACATTCGTGCAAGTCACTGTCACTGCTCGTACGTGTGTATGCGTTCAAGCCGCGCGGCAATTGTCCATTGAGGTTGGTCCCGGACAACGGTACGTTTGTCAATCTTATCTCCGACTAATCCGCCTATGTTATGCGCGTTCTCGCGATTGCGTATCTGCAACCGCGAGGGGGCCCCCTCCAGTCCGTAGAAGACCCGGCCATTGATGAGCAGAGGGACACGCGGAAGTTCATTGGTACCGGAAACGGAAGTGTGTGTGTATATATATATATATATATTACTAAATATATATACAGGGTGTCCTGTTATGAATGAATAATACTGCAACTGTCTTAGGTTTTGAAATAACACAACGTAAAACATGAAAATCATCTGCTTTTGGGTGTTTGTAAGCCATTTCTACAAATGATATGAATCGACAATAACTAAGCAACTTTTTAAAGTAATTGGTACGATATGCGTAGTACATTTTTTGACACCGCAGGCTATCGAAGTCGAATTTTCGAAATAAAAAAAGTTATCATTTGTAGAAATGGCATGCGAAAAACCAAAAGCAGATGATTTTTATCTCGAAAACCGTGGGACTTTTACTAAACTGAGCATATAGTAGGACATGATCTGACCTATCGACAGTTGCAGGATTATCCATTCATAACAGGACATCATATATATATATATATATATATATATATATATATATATATATATATATATATATATATATATAGATATATACATATACAGGGTGGATCAATGACTATTAGCACCTTGGATATCTTCGAAACTATAAGGTTCACAGAAATATTTGCTGAAGAATCATCATGCTGAAGAAGGTCGTTTTTACCGAATTTATTTTGTGTACTAGATTATTTATTTGGGATTTGAAAAGAAGGTATGTTATTAAGCATACATTGAACTTATTTCGACTGAATTTTTATTTCGAAAAATTAAAAATGAATATATGTTTATATTTTATATACATGTTTTTCGAAATAAAAACAAAATTCACATAACTGCAGGTATTAAATAAGAGTGTCATTTTGGCTAAATTTTCACTTATATTCGGGGGCCTTAAAAATACTGAATTAAAAAAGGCTACGTACAACGATAGCTACTGCAGCTGCAATTATAGCTGCAGTTATGTTTTCGGTCACGTCAAGAAAAGTCGTTTCGAGAAAAACGCGATTGAAAGTTTTAGTATAGGTACGTAAACTATTGCGCTACCTGGTATCACTAAATCGTCTGTAACTTGGTATTTTTTCAATATTTCAACATGATTTTTTTCCCTCATATTCTTGAATAGGTATATTTTGAGGAAATGCAAAAAAAAAAAGATTTTTTAACCCATTACAGTGGTGTCCGTCTTGAGAATTTACAGTTCAAATATGACTGGGAAAACTGAGTGCCCAGATAGGGGAAGCCTCAAGCCCAATGCGGCACGACCGGCGCCCTTAAGGGGTGAAGCCAGCTCAGCTCTTCAAACGGGCTAAGAATTTTGTTAACGAATACAATGGAGGCAGTAGAACATTTCATTGGAAAATTGTATTATACATAGTTTGAAATGGACACAACAATTTTTTTGGTAATTTATGAACTTTTTAAAAATTGTTATAGAACAAGAAACCAAAAAATCGCAAAAATATTTACAAAAATCTATGGAACTGCACGTGGAAGTTAGAAAATTCGTTTTTCAACAACGGTACTGCAGATTTGAATGAAAACTTTCATTTTTGACCAAATCTCACACGAGTGATTATTTATTAAAAAAATTGTTATCCGATCGCACGCTCCGTACGTGGTTCAATGGAGAATGCATCTGAGAAAATACGTTTAAACTTTTAAACGAATCGATACATATTTGGCTGAGTTACGTTTCCGGGCAATTTAAGGCGTTATCCCCACTTGTAGCGCAAAAAAGGCCTTTTTCATGGATTTTTTAAAAGAAAACTACAAAACTTTTTTAATCGATCAATATACCATCTTAAAGAACACATCTTGAAGAACTTTCAGTAATTTTTTTATTGAAAAATATTTCATTGTTTAGTGGCAAATGGCCGTCAATGAAATAATGTTTTTATATACACGGTTTGCGGTGACCGACATTGCGGCGAAGTGGATCATCTGAAAATAAAATGCGGATGAATTTAGTCAAATATAAGTATAAACTAGTCTTTAATCGAAGGATTTTAAAAAATATTCATTTTTCACAAAATGGCGGACAGTCAAAGTTAATGGTTCGATTTTAACGAAAAAAAACGGCCGTTTTTTGGCTATAAAACGGCCATTTTTTTTCGAAAAAAATTGAACGATTAAAGACTACATTTTTATGTATTAAATAAGCCTGCAAAATTTCAAGAAGATCGGTTCATTAGTGTTCGAGTAATCTTGGTCACCGACTTCAGAAATGCCATTTTGAGAAAAACGCGTTTAAAGTTTCAATTTCAGTTTACACGAAGTGTAAAGTTTCAGTTTATCTCAGTCAATTTTGTTCGGATCGACTTGAAATTTTCAGGACATATTCTCAGATACTTATACTTCGAAAAAATGCAATAAAACAAAATCGATTTTTCAAAATCGCAAGTGGGGGTAACCCCTTAAAAAAACATGCTTTCGAGAAAAAAAAACGTCTAAAGTTTGAACTAACATTTAGCAATGGAAATTTTTTATTTACCTTTAATCTGCAATGCCAGCACAATGCCAAACGGCCTGACAAATTAATATTAAGCTTTTCTTCTCTGGAAATTTGAAAATTTTTGAGTGGCTTTACCCCTTAAATCCTAATCTAATATATATTCATATTTATATATATATATATATATATAAAATTAAATATAAATCAATTAATATTAATAATGAAATGTAAATTAATGAATATTAATAATCAAATATAAATTAATTAATATCAATAATCAAATATAAATAATAACTAAATAACATAAATATAAATGTGTGTCGATGTGTGTATGATTTTTTCAACGAGCAGATATCAAGAGCACAGAGGATTCAGTAATCGAGTCGAGATGAGGTCTACATAATGCGGGATTTCCGAGAAATCTTGCTCTTTATCTCTTGTCATTCGGGCAACTCGAAGAGATATGCGGCCGATCTTATATGCACGGTCGGTTACTGTACTTCACCGGCCCCTCTCTCTCTCTCTCTCACTCTCTCACTCCTATCTATAAACTATCTATCAATTCATCTCTCCCTCTCCCCCATCAATAAACTATCAATCCATCCATCTCTCTCCCTCTCCCATCCCTGACCATCTCCCAATCCGCCGAGGATCGAGCTTTCCTATACGGGCGAAATACGAAATGGCCTCTGCTGCCGTTAGAATTATCGCAGGCATTCAGGGTAAGCGAGGAGGTGGAGGGGCCGGCGGCCAGGGGGGCCACGAGGTGGTCCAAAAGATGGAGAACTATATGGGATATATATACCCGATGGTCTATATGGTGCCCGGGATCTTCTCACTTGCGTTCAGCCAACACGAGTGAGATATAATAAGGTCAGACGTCGGGGTTATCTCTATGGGTCGAGAGAGTGCGCTCTCCCTCTCTCTCTCTCTCTCTCTCTCTCTCTCTTGCTCTCCTGCTAGCTCGCTCTCACTCCTCTTGGTTTTTCCTTACGCGGGAGAGTAACGACGGACCTGCCCCCCTTCCTTACAGCATCCGCCCTTTTAACCGAGAACTTTACGTGCTTAGGATATTCATATATATATATATATATATATATATATATATATATATATATATATATATATATATATATATATATATATATATATATATATATATATATATATATATATATATATATATACATATACATATACATATACATATACATATACATATACATATACATATATATATACATATACATATATATATATATATATATATATATATATATATATATATATATATACGATTCTCCGGCACACGGGCAGTTGGAGGTGGTCCAAATGATCCCTACAGCCCTTTGCAATCACGACTGTACAATTATACTCGGTGAGGCAACAACTATTAGCCATAGAAATATTTTCCAACCTAACAGACTTGGAAGAACTTGAAGGAATTTTTCCTACAAAACTTACATACAGTAGAGCGTCGATTATCCGAATGAATTGGGATCGGGCGCCTTTCGCATAATCGAAACGTTGATTCTTTCAATGTGATAAGATATATATTAGAAAATACAATGAACATTAATATGTTCATAATACAAGTATATTTTTGGTGAATTTAAGGGGTTACCCCCACTTGCGATTTTGAAAAAATCGATTTTTTTTATTGCATTTTTTTGAAGTATAAGTATCCGGGCCCATACGGAAGTATGGGCCCGGAATAGATGACTCTATGTAAGTTTACAAAAAAAAAATATTTTCTTCGTGTAAACTGAAATTGAAACTTTAAACGCGTTTTTCTCAAAATGGCATTTCTGAAGTTGGTGACCAAGATTACTCGAACACTAATGAACCGGTCTTCTTGAAATTTTGCAGGCTTATTTAATACATAAAAATGTAGTCTTTAATCGTTCGATTTTTTTTTCGAAAAAATGGCGGTTTTATAGCCAAAAAACGGCCGTTTTTTTTTCGTTAAAATCGAACCATTAACTTTGACTGTCCGCCATTTTGTGAAAAATGAATATTTTTTAAAATCCTTCGATTAAAGACTAGTTTATACTTATATTTGACTAAATCCATACGCATTTTTTTTTTCAGATGATCCACTTCGCCGCAATGTTGGTCACCGCAAACCGTGTATATAAAAACATTATTTCATTGACGGCCATTTGCCACTAAACAATGTAATATTTTTCAATGAAAAAATTACTGAAAGTTCTTCAAGATGTGTTCTTTAAGATGTTATATTGATCGATTAAAAAAGTTTTGTAGTTTTCTTTAAAAAAATGCATGAAAAAGGCCTTTTTTTGCGCTACAAGTGGGGGTAACGCCTTAAAATAACCATTGTATAATTTAAAGTAATCCTATCGCTTCACACTAGTCATACCACTGATCATACTTGAGACTTGTATAATTAATATTTTTAACGTATGCCAAAAAAATAATTTGTAACAACGAAAATTTTCCATGTGTTAACTGCTGAATAAATGTTCACATTTAATTAGAAAAATAAAAAAATAGTTATTCCAACGATTCGGGCGGTATTTCCAGGTTTGATATTTGACAACATTGGTTTTATCTCCGTCTCTTTTTACTCAACCAGGCGAGTTTGACCTCCATGCTTTTCAACGTCGATCTGTCAAAACAATGTCAGGTGCGGGAAATTGGATTCGGGACACGACTGGTAAAGAGCGTGGAAAATTTGTGTCGGCGAAATATGTCGGTTAAAAATGAAATATGTGTGGAAATTCGAATGAGTGAGATGAGGTTAGGACTACAGTCAGCTGTTGCCTTGCTGTCACGTCTCTTTATCGTAGCAAGTGGTAATAAATCCAATACCGGAAGTTCAAATTAAACTTGATATTACATAAAAATTAGGTCAATGAGCGTTATTTTTTCTAAGAGCATTGGATTATTACAAGTGTTAAGTATGTAAATCTGATTATTTTTAAGAATCTGACGGATTCCCACTATTATATACACTTTTGTAGCGACCGGAAATTGGGTTCTTGCATGTCGTCTCGGAATTCCTTCACAAAAACACGCAATTTTAATTTTTTTTTCTCTGTAATTAGGTCGATAACCGACCCTGAAATTTTACGGAGACGATTATTAATATATTTAGTGAAGCTAAAAAAAATGACAATCCTATGGGTCGAAGCCTGGCGATAGGATTACCTTAATGATATAGAACGAAATTAAATATGTATTTAAAAAATATCAACATTCGTACATCTTTGAGTACTTATCTATTAATTTTTGAAAAAGTCGACGATTTTCTTCTGGTTCACGAGGGAAGCTCGTTAAAAATGGTAAATTACGGATTTTTTTCTTTAATTAACAATCGGACAATTATAGCTAGAGTTATGATTACGGTCAGATCGAGACAAGTCGTTTTGAGAAAAACGCGAAAAGTTTTGGTACATATACGTAAATCGTTGTGGTACTTGCTCTCACTAAATCGTCTGTAACTTAGTCAATTTTTAATATTTTGACTTGAATTTTTTTTCACATATTCTTGATTATTTATACTTTGAGGAAATGCAAAAAAATCGATCTTTTTCGACTCGTCACAGGGGTAGTCCGCCTTAATAAGACTATTCAATCAATGCCAATCAGATTGCAAACGTGCATTGAAAGCCGAGGGTATCGCTTTGAGCACCTTCTATAGGGCTAAATGATTCCACCGTTCCTTAACGAGAGGGACCTTATTTAGGTGTGGAAAATATTGCCGATTTTCATGATTTTGTTTTGCAAAGAAAGATTCGTTCGCCATTTTTGAGACTTAGGGTATGTTTTGTTACTATTTTTGGCTGTCACATAGTATTTTTTTATTTTCAATCCTCTTTTAAAATGCCGGAGGTATGGCACGGTCTAAACGGGTTGCGGCAGATGTTTTCAAATGGCGTAACACACAGCGTCCGTGGGATCAATCTGAAAAACACCCAACGAATATTTATCTTTCTCAACACTCATACGCAGAATATGAACTAAAAAAAGTGAAAAATGTTAAAAATTGATGAAATGGCACGCTTTGAAATAAAAAGATTGAATTTTCCGATAAAGTGACTACATTTTGCAGATTTTTTTCTTTTTTCAAAAACATTTAGGTTCATGTTTCAGACAATAAGGTTAGAAAGATTTATACCAAATTTCATCGGAATCGGTCGATTAGTTTTTTAGCTATACGTCACGCCAGTTTTGAAAGTACAGTTTGGAAGACCACGTCATAACTCCGCTATTTTTCAAGATTGAAAAATAAACAAAATACCATGTAACAGCCAAAAGTAGTAAGTTCAATACCCTAAGTCCCAAAAAAGTGAGGAAATCTTTCGTTTAAAAAAAATCATGAAGATGCCCAAATGTTTTCCTCGCTTAAAGATATCTCCCCCCTTGATCGATTCTAGGCTAACATTCCAATTTCTTTATCGATTTTCCATACTGAATCTTGTTCCTTGATAAAATGCCAAAAAAAAAAAATTGTCTTCCCATTGAAAGAAAAATTCTGCATTCCCAACTAGCAGTCTGCAATCAAATTCGCGTTCGATCATCTCAAACATGGAGGCTCTCCGAGGCCAACGGAATTCAACGAGCCCCAATTTTATTTCTTCCGAGGTTTCGGCCAACTGACATCACGGGATAAAATTAGAGCATTTAAATTCTTCCGCTTGTCGAAATGAGGACAAAAAAATTTCGGAAAAAAATGAAAAAAAAAAAACACCGCTATCCAAGGAGAACCGAATCGCTGCTTTGCAACAGTGAGATTGGATCCAACAGGACGGGAGATAGAGACCCGGAGAACGCGAGAGGAAACCGAGTTCTCCGTACACGACGGAGGGTCGCGAGAGAGAGAGAGAGAGAGAGAGAACGGGGGAGGCTGACTTTGTTTCGTAAACCGCCCGAACGAGCAGCGCTCTGGGGTGGTGAAGTGCGAGGGGCGGGTAAAAAAAGAGGCGATACGAATTTGCGAGAGAGCGTGCCTTGGAGTATGGCCAAGAAAGTAAGAGAGCTCCGTTTGCCGGTTGCACACATATAAATGTACACATACATACATACACACACACACACACACACGCACACACACACACACGCACACACACACACGCACGCACGCACACACACACACACACACACACACACACACACACACACACACACACACACACACACACACACACACACACACACACACACACACACACACACACACACACACATATATATTTACACGCTACTGAAAAACCTCGCTGTGCAACGGGAGCAACTCTCCCGTTTTTTTTCATCGTCTTTCCATTTCTTCATCGTTTCGTTGTCCTTCCCGTTTCCCTCCGCCGTGCGAGTCCTCATCCCCGCAGCTCGCGTTTCTTCCTCTCCTCCTGCTCTTCCGCTGCCCTTCCATCTGGTTGTGTACGCTTGAATTTATTGAAATTCTAAGCGTTCGGAGAGCGAACGACGATGTAATGATACTCGCGTCCACGGCATTTTGCTTTACGACTTTTTCCCTCGACGGGACACGTACACGTGCGTACGTGTGTGTCCACGGGAGTCCCGCAAGTGAAACACGGATATAACTATGCGGTGACGCGATCATATCGTCTGCGTTACCAGTCGACTTAAATGTCCTATAGTAGTAATGCTGCGTCGAAAAGTTCGCTAGTTGTACCGAAGAAGAGTCCTATATATATATATATATATATATATATAGAGAGAGAGAGAGAGAGAGAGAGAGGGAAATCACATTTTGAACCTGTTATGCCTATGTAATGTTGGCTATCAGCACATCTGGCTATTTTGAGGACGGTCCTCGAAGTCGCATGTCTTCAAAATCACTCCCCACACACACACACACACACACACACACACACACACACACACACACACACAGCTTATATGAATATGGGGACGCTCCGAAGAACGCCTGAGGATGCTCGACTCGCTTCGTGATTTATCTGCCATTTGTACTTTTCGACGAAGCCACCAAGCGAGAGGGTGACGGGGAGAGAGAGAGAGAAAAAGAGAGAGAGGAAAGCTCATACATAACTGAGATGCGGTATATGGATATATTTTTGCTTTTGTAAGGCGTGTGCTTTGCAATATATATATATATATATATATATATATATATATATATATATATATATATATATAAACATTATCAAGTCGAAACCACGTGAACGAGGACCAGCAAAGCGTCTTGACGAGAAGCAGATCGCCTGAGTGTAGAAATCTCGCGGGAGGGAATGAGAAACCGAAGAAAATCGCATTGGCGTACGGCTGTATGGAACTACATATGTGTGGGTGTGTGTGCATATACATAAAGGGAGCGAGAGAGAGAGAGAGAGAGAGAGAGAGAGAGAGAGAGAGAGAGAGAGAGAAGGATACGTATGAACGATAGATCCGCATATCTATCTATATGTATATAGAACAGTGGATAAGGACGAGGGTGAAATTCGTACTGTTGGAACTGAATTATTCGAAATTTCCATGGTCTCGTGAAACGAGATTTACGGATCTCAACGGCGCCGCTCCGCATCTACATGGGCACGTCTATACATATATGTATATATATGTATATATATATATATATATATATATATATATATATATATATATATATATATATATATATATATATATATATATATATATATATATGATTCCATACTTCGTCTGTATACGCGTGTACGTCCTGGAACTCGTAATTGAATAAAGAGTTGGGGGAATTGGAAGGGATCACCTCAAGGGTGTGCAGATTTCGCGCAATCCCTATTTTGCTCTATTGGGCATCGTTCGACCGTGACACTTGTCGGGGATGCGATAAGGGGGGATTTACTCACCTTCGCCCGCGGCCCCACCGCCCCTTGCAACTGCCGTCCCGAAAGATGCTCTGCCGGATCCGCGGAAGATTTCTGGTACCGGTCCAGAAGTCTTTCGAGACGTATGGTGCCGTCGACTGCTCCGGAACGAGGAATCGCACAGTAGGCAGGAAATATTTAGGAGGTGCTCAATGGAGGATGACGTTTGGAAATATCCAGAATGAAGTTTTTTTTTGGCTGGGGAGAATTTTATTTTACGGTGATTGTTATTCCGTACTATTAAACAAATTACTACTATAATCGTCATAAAATAAAATTCTTTTGATTTTTTTTAGAGTTTTTTTTAGAGAAATTTAGAGATTCAGAGCAATATAAGTATTCTTTTTTATCACTCGAATTTTAGTTACTGATCGTGCCAAACCTATTTTTCAAACTTTGGAACATAATCAGAGGCATTTGCGTTAGTGTTCAGCGGGTTATTTGTGTATTACTCTCGGGAGATGCCTTTGGGCAGCCGAAAATGAGCGTATTTTGAAGTTTTTTTGTATCGAAATTATTTATTCTACACAATTGAAATGTTATGAACATCTTTTTACATGGATTTATTTTTTGAAAGATTTCTTTTATTATTTAACGGGGTCCTCTAGTTTCTCGGGTCGAAAAAATCGATTTGTTTTTTTCATAAATCACATCTACAACATGTGTAGAAAGTGTGTGCCAAAGGATTTTTCGATATTCGAAGTGGTTCACATGTATAAATCACATGCGCGAACTTTCAAACGCGTTTTTCTCGAAACACCATTTTTCGAAACGGTGACCACGATATTTCAGAAACTACTGCACCGATCTTGTTCAAATTTATACAGCATCTTTAATATGTTATAAGCCAGCGATTGAACTAGGATTATCATGATTGCTTCGATAGTTTTTTTTGTACGAGCGAAAAACTTAAGAAAAAATGAGTAAAAAATAGAATGTAATTTTCAAAAGTGTATAAAAAAGTCAATTTTTGTAATTTAGAATTCACTCTAGTTCAATCGCTAGTCTTAAATATGAAGATTGAAATGCCGTTTGGTTTTTTGATTTCAGATAAGCAGAACAGCCGCAATCTTGGTCACCGTCAAGCACCTCTTTTACTTGATGTCTTCCTGTCGGCCACTATAACTTTTATTCTATTATATATTTTTACTTCAAAAAATTTGTAAAGCTTATTTAAATGTTAATAAAGATTATGCAAAAACAATGAGATTGATTATTTCGATGCTTTGCCCGTAAAAAATTATTGAAAAAGCCGTAAAAAAACAGCCGAGAAACTAGAGGACCCCGTTAAAAGTGGTGGCTGCACTTGCTTCAGAGACGGTTATCGCCCGACGTGTTCTACGGCGTACAACCTAGCATCTGCTGCATTGATCTGAAACATCAGAGCCAAAAGATTTTACATTTCTAAGACCCATACGTTCGATGTAAACCTTTAAAATCCAATGACAAATAAAATTGAGAACAATGGTACGGGTTTGAAAAAAATGTTTCAAAAAAATAAAAAAGAACTCTTTTCTCGAAAACTAAAGAAGATCGTGGTACATACATGACATATAGATTTTCCTTTTGGACATCACTCTTCAGGCTATCCTGTATATTTTCTTAGGCTTGTATATTTGTATATAAGTGCATTGAAAGTGCCCCGAAGGACGTTGAGTGAATTTTCTGAAAATACCAAGGCAAAATACAAATAAATACACACACAAACATATATATATATATATATATATATATATATATATATATATATATATGTATATACGCACACACACATATATATATAAATATTTACTAAATTTATTAATGTTTGGCGTTTTCCTTAAGGAGTCTTCTCACTTTAGACGCTAAAAAGGATATTTTCATAAATTTTGTTGATAGGTTTATATTATAGATATTGATATAAAAGTTTTTACACTTAATAAACACACTTTCGAAATACATTTTTTTAAATTTTATTTATTTAAGTCTCTTTTTATAGGCAATAATAGTAGTTAAAAAAAAAGTTCTAAAAAAATGGTAGGTCTTCTCTGTCGATGAAAGCTCGGAGATGGATCATCCAAAAAAAAATCAAACGGTTTTAAATTCAGTATGTTAATAGCTATATCGCATATCATACGATTTCTTATATATGCAAAAATAACAAATTGGCGGACATTTTCCGAAAAAACGTGTTTTTTCACCGTTTTTAGCAACCAAAAATAGTAAATATCGAAATTAAAAAAAAAAATCCTTCATATGTGCTACAGCTATGGTTGTAAAGAATATGTCGTAAAAATTACATAAGGATCGGTTCAGTAGTTTCAAACATTTTATCAATAAGCCGTCCGAAAACGTTGCTTCGAGAAAAACGCGTTTAAAGTTTGTTTGGGTTACATAAAAACATTAAAATTTTTTAAAATGTATTTCAAAGTGTATTTATTAAGCGTATCAACTTTTATATAAATATCTATGATATAAACTCAAAAAAATGCATGAAAATAGCCCTTTTTTTACGTCAAGAGTGAGAAGACCCCTTAAGACAGGACCCCACAGTGTTCGGTCCGAAAAGGGTATTTTTTTTCTATTATTTATTGTCTACCAGATTATTAATTTGGGATCTGAAAAAAAGTACTAAATTTAATACTAAAATAGTAAAATAAAGTAGTAAATTTTTATAAGAATTTTTTTTTATAAAAAATAGTAAAATAAAGTAGTAAATTTTTATAAAAAAAAATGTATAATCAACAACGTTATTGAAGTATAATAGAGCCTCCGCATAAAAAATGTGTTCCAACGGCCAGATTGACAACGTGACTATGATTGGTCTATGAAATAAAAATGAAATAGTTTTATGATCCCTATAAATGTAGTTTTCGTTGTAAGTTGTCGTTTTTCGAAAAAAAATCCCATAATGGCGGGTATTCAAAAAAAGTGAAATGTTGGCGAAATTTTTACTTCAAGGTAATCGGGGGCTTCAAGAATATTAAATAAAAAAAATTACGAAAATGTTGTTTTTTTTTCAAATTGAAAATCGGACAATTATCGTTAGAGTGATTCCGGCCAGGTCGAGAAAAGTCGTTTCAAGAAAAATGCGATTGAAACTTTTAGTATAAGTAAATGGTTACGTTACCAGCTCTCACTAAATCGTTTGTAACTTGGTCTATTTTCAATATTTCAACTTGAGCATTTTTTTCACATATTCTTGAATATGTATACATTGAGAAAAGGCAAAATCAATGGACGCTCTCCAAGTGAACTTCCTGCATAAAGTAAGGGAAAGGCGAGAGAGCGGATGGATAAAAAATTGAAAGCAAGCCTTTACTTTCAATTAACACCGGTCCACGTCCTACCTTTGAACACACGTATACTCACAGGCTCGTTAGAATATATATTCTATATTCGCCGGATCAAGCGTTGCCCCCGAAGATCGGTCACGATTCTTCGATTGCGCTCCGCAATCGAAGCTTTCACCGCAATCGTCGTATTTTCCACAGCCTGCGCGCGCGCGCGAGATCTTCAGCCGACTTTGTCGTCGATCAAGAAGAGTTTCTCCATCGCTCGCTCCAATTGCAAAGAACACAGTACTCTCTGTTTTATTATTGCGGGATAGGTGAGCTACGTCGAACGCGAGAAACGATGGAACGAAGGGTAGTTGACAGTAGTCAGGATCTATTCAAGCCAAATCAATTTTTTTTCGTTCCCCCATGGCCTAGTACGACTCTGGTCGCGTCAAATATTTTTTCTTTTTGTTTCAAGCATTTCTCGATGTAGACGATTCGATAAATACGTGTTTGATCGAAATATACTGCTATTTCGAACGAATAAAAATTGGATTTGAATTACTAGTATTTTTAATTGCAAACAGCAAATTCGCCATTTTTTCTCACGCACAATACATATTTTATATGTTTTATATATACAATTTTGTATAATTATCCGTGTTGTTAACAATTCTTAACGGGGTCCTCTAGTTTCTCGGCTGTTTTTTTACGGCTCTTTCAATAATTTTTTACGGGCAAAGCATCGAAATAATCAATCTCATTGTTTTTGCATAATCTTTATTAACATTTAAATAAGCTTTACAAATTTTTTGAAGTCAAAATATATAATAGAATAAACGTTATAGTGGCCGACAGGAAGACATCAAATAAAAGAGGTGCTTGACGGTGACCAAGATTGCGGCTGTTCTGCTTATCTGAAATAAAAAAACCAACCGGCATTTTAATCTTTATATTTAAGACTAGCGATTGCACGAGAGTGAATTCTAAATTACAAAAATTTACTTTTTTATACACTTTTGAAAATTACATTCTATTTTTTACTCATTTTTTCTTAAGTTTTTCGCTCGTACAAAAAAACTATCGAAGCAATCATGATAATCCTAGTTCAATCGCTGGCTTATAACATATTAAAGATGCTGTATAAATTTGAACAAGATCGGTGCAGTTTCTGAAATATCGTGGTCACCGTTTCGAAAAATGATGTTTCGAGAAAAACGCGTTTGAAAGTTCGCGCATATATGATTTATACTTGTGAAATATACTTTATATGATTTATACTTCGAATATCAAAAAATCCTTTGGCACACATTTTCTACACATGTTGTAGATGTGATTTATGAAAAAAAATCGATTTTTTCGACTCGAGAAACTAGAGGACCCCGTTAATGGTAAAAAATGATTTCAAGTATTTTGTATAACCACCATTTTGGTATATGTGTTTAATCCCCGCGACTTTCGGAATACACTTGGCCGATCGCGAGCGACAAACAGCAAAATTCGTTGTGCGTCGATACGTTTCGCGGACTCGGTGGGATGTTCGCTAGGAGTGCGAGCGGCTTGCGGGAGAAGTTTCGGGCCCTGCGCCACACTCCGGCCAGAGACCGTACTATGAATTTGCTAGTCTTCATATAAACAATCTGAATACACCCTCTATTGTTGAGTAAATGACATTAAATAATATTAAGTAAAGAGTATTAAGAATTATATTGAGTAAATATATTATATTGAGTAAAGAATATTAAATAATATTAAGTAAATAATACCAAATATCAAAAGTATGAGAAGCATGTCAATTTTTTAACTACTTAGAGGTGTTCGATGGATCTTAATTTGGCTAAATAAATATATTTGATATAAATCTCTAAATTAGTAGAATTAAAAAAATTGATTGTACTAAAATTTTGGTTAATTTAAGGAGGTTGGAGCAGTCCAGTTGCGTCAAATGACGGTTGATGATTTTTTTTTCTTCAATGAATCTTCAAGAAATACACACGAGGTCTTGATTTATTCCGTAGATGGTCTTGATTTATTCCGTAGATCCTTTATAAAATATATAATCAAAGGGCCAAATTATCCATTTTGATATTTTCATTACGCAAATAAGAAAAACTTTTGTGTTACGACCAATTTGAGAAAGTATAACGTTATCGATGATTATAATGGAAAAACTGGGTCAGCGAATTTTTTATACAACTCAGAATGAAATTTTGAGTCATTTATAATTATGCCTATTTATATTTATGTCACGAGAGTATTTATTATTACCATTAATTAATATTAAGTGTTACCGCGATACAGCGACTTCGCAGACATTGAGGTTGGCAGCAATGCTCTTCATTCACCAGCCAAGATTCATAATCTTTTATCGAACCTCGATTATTCAATATTGAATATATATGGTTTACGATCGGCAAGATGAATTTTCAAAATGTTTTTAAAATTAAGGTTTTTAAAACTAAGGTTTTAAAGTTAAAGGTCTTTAAAATGTTTACAAAGATTTAGTTTGCGTTAATCCGTTGTTGAAAATGGTTTATCTTGGTGCTAAATAGCCAAAAAAATTACATCACCCGTAGCGTGAACTTCTTGCCTATAACTGCACGTAAAATTACATAAATTCAACTATTTTTTATATCTGGTGTGTTGTGATGAAAAAAATTCGTACTCCGTATAGTCTAGACATTAAGGGGTCTTCTCACTTTAGACGCTACAAAGAAGGCTATTTTCATCAATTTTTTGATAGGTTTATACTATAGATATTGATATAAAAGTTGTTACACTTAATAAATACACTTTCGAAATTCATAAAAAACATTTTTTTGGTTATTATGTAACCCAAATAAACATTAAACACGTTATTCGACGGCTTGTTGATAAAATCTTCGAAACTACTGAACCGATCCTTATGAAATTTTTACCACACATTCTTTACAACTATAGCTATAGCGTATATCAGGGATTTTTTTTAATTTGGGATATTTACTATTTTTTTGCTAAAAACGGTGAAAAAACATGTTTTTTTCTGTTTTTTGCACTATAGCCATTAACATACTGAATCTAAAGCCGTTCGATTTTTTTGTTTCGGATGAGCCATCTCCGAGATTTCATCAACAGCCAGACCTGCAATTTTTTTAACTCCCATTTTCGTCTATAAATAGTGACTTACATAGATAAAAGTTTTTTTGTATGTATTTCGAAAGTGTATTCATTAAGTGTAACAACTTTTATATCAACATCTATAATATAAACGTATCAAAAAAATTCATGAAAATAGCGTCTTTTTAGCGTCTTAAGGGAGACTTTGTCCGTGAAATTTTCAAAAAATCAATTTGAGCTCAACATGAGCAGCTAGAAGAAGAGGAGGGATGCCTCTATGGACCAGGCATTGCCGATTAGCGGTAATTATAAACACATTTGTGTAAACACATTGCAAAACTTTAAACGCGTTTTTCTCGAAAACACGTTTTTAAAAATGGCTGACATTCTCCTGACCGCTGTAATTAACATATCGACCTGAAATTTGGAGAGCATACTCAGAAAATATGTCTTCACGGAATGACGGATCGTTTTTTCGATAGATACATTTTTGCATTTATTATTTATCTTTTTATGCGAAAAAACGCGAAAATTCGATTTTTTTTTAAATTGCCGCCCTTTTCTGAAATTTGTACTAAACGAAAAACCCATCTGTCATTCCATGACCAAAGGGTCACAGATTGATAATATGCTTTGAATTTGTGTCTCAGATCAACAAAGAGGGGGCAGTGATGTCAGCCGTTTACCTCCCGCGATTTGAGGACCTGTTTTCGCGGAACTGCAACGGCCGCCATTTTGTTTTTTTTTTTTCAAAAAAATTTTTTTCAACGTTCTATATATCATGAATAAAAGCAAGAAAAAAACCGCACTCAAAAAGCTTTACTCGTTTCCTTAAAAAAAAATAAAATGTAAACACCTGAAATATGGCACTTCAAGGACAAAGTCTCCGTTAAGTGAGAAGACCCCTTAACATATATATTTTAAAAAATTAATCTTGGATCGTGGCTAACGCTCAAACCTCTTTAAATAAAAAAGATCAAATAAATGCATCCAGTTGATCATAATAAATCGTTTCTATCAGTACATATATATATTATATATGCGCACAACTCAGATGAGAAATTCATCGTGTAGAAAATTCCCTCACGAGCGTTATTTCAGCATAATAAACGATCGCTGTTCTATAGAAAGCGCGCGCCATATGCCACAGCACGTACATGTCCGAGCTGTTCCATTCGAACAGTCGACAGGCCACGAAACCCTCGGTTTTTCCGCTCCTTCTCGAAGTCTCGAGCATCCTGAAGCATCAAAGCACATTTTTCGAAAGTGATTTTCGCCACCCAGCAAAAACTACCGAAAAAAATCCGCGGATCATGCGTCCCTCGCACGAATGTTCTGATATCCGATTCGTTAAATTTTTTTTCAAATTCACGTTCGGATCACTCGTCCGGTAAATTCCTGCCGGCTTCAATTGTGAAAAATCGTACCGGGGAGGACGAAAAAAGGGTTTTGAAGCTTGAACTCTCTAGTTCAATGATCTTGAGGGCAACGATTTTTTTAGCATCTCGCTCGGCGCTATCATAAAAAAGAGCGCGCGTTGGATTTTCCAAAACTGTGAAAAAAGGTAGTTTTTTGTACTTTTTGGAATCAATATTGAGCTTGGAAAAGAAATATTCCTCTAAATTGCTAAAAGGCACTTGTAGAGGATTCTTCCAAGTTTCCGCAACCCATCTTCCGCTCGCTGTACGTTCATCGGTTCATGAGATATCGATGATCATAGAAGGAAGCTGACTTTTCATTCAATCGACGATGATCACGCTACATGATCCCACCATTGGCTGAGGCGGAACTTTTTTTTGAGCCCATGGACGCTTTTGAAAAAATAAAAAATTTCGAAATTTTTTCTTCCCGTTATTTCATAGAATAGCGTCGAGTGTGATGATCTGATGGTATTACAGTAGCGATGGAATATCCGTACAGACGACGAGGCACGCTTCGTCGTAGTGATTTGCTGGACATGCACGAGACCGCGTGCATCAAAGTCAACTCGCGAGTGTCCTGCCTGTCGTACAACGCCGAGCACATGTATATACCTACAAAGGTAATTAAAAATGCCTGCTCCTCTTTTTTTTCCCCTCTGGTCTCCTGCATTATTCTTTCACTGCGTGCATGAAACTCCAGGCATTTTTGTGTGGCACTTTAATAAACTCGCGAAATGTAAGTAAGTGGAATAATTTTTATCGCGTGTTTTATATAAATGATGTTTTTCAGATTTTTTATAAAAAATGTTTTATATTAGATATATTTTATATATCTTTTTTATATAAGATATATATAGTTTTATATGAGATATATAAAATATATTTTATATATATATTTATATAAAAAGATTTATATAAAAAAATATATACAGATCGATTTTTTTTAAAGCTTCAATAATTTAATTTATGAAATAGCAATAGGTTGGAATGAAAATCCATACGGTGATAGTTTAATTAA
>CALYCA010000133.1:0-15678 GCA_944452715.1 Ophion slaviceki | reverse complement strand
GTTACATGGTATTTAAATCTTTTTTATTAATCTTTAAAAACACCGGACGTATGGCATAATCTTCTAAACTGCATTTTCAAAACTGGCGTAACGTATAGCTAAAAAAACTAATCGACCGATTCCGACGAAATTTGGTATAAACCTTTCTTACCTTATAGTCTAACACATGACACTAAATGCTTTTGAAAACCAAAATATAAAGTATTTTTTCAATTGCAGAATGTAGTTATTTTTTCCGAAAGTTTTTATTTTTCTGTTTCAAAGCATACCATTCCACCGATTTTCAACATTTCTCACGTTTTCTTGGTTCATATTCTGCGTATGAGTGTGAATGAAAGAAAATCTTCGTTGGTTTTTTTTTCAGATGAATCCCGCCGACTCTTCGTGTCACGCCTTCTGACAACACCCGCCGCAATCCGTTTAGGGGACCGTGCCACACCTCCACCATTTTCGAAGATTAATAAAAAATGAACAATACCACGTAACAGCCAAAAGTAGTAATTAAACGAACTCTAATTCTAAAAAATGAGGAAAAAGTATTTCCTAAAAAAAAATCACGAAAATCAGCCTTTTCCCTAAAGGTATCTCCCTCTGAAAACGAAAAACTCAAATTTGGAAACAATATGTATCAATTGTGTGTAAAATGTTGTCCTCGCTATCTCAACACTCGCGTCAAAAAAAATATTGAAAATCGTCGATTTTTTTTGGGCGCCAATTATACGCAAAGCCATCAACTCACGCTTGTGGCACCCCAACCAGCGATGTCCACAACCGAGCCCACCTCCGACGAACGATCCCTTTCCGGTAATCGAATTGGTTGTATCTTCTCGCTGAAAATTACGGCCTCGCGGAGCTGAAACAATTGCGAGACGGTTGAAAAAATGAGAATAACAAAAACAGAGGACTAAAGAGAAGAGCTAAATATGAAGAAATAGGAGAAAAACGAATGAAAGCTCGCTCGGACATCGCGGACGTACGGCAGAAACGAGGTCACCAAAAAAAAAAACTTTCATCGTCAATTTTCCGCTTGCGAGAACGTAATAAACATTCTGAGCGGGGCAGAGTGGAAAAGGGGGAGGGTAAAGAGGCCGATATTAATTTAGTCCATTATCTAGTCCAGCGAGGTCAAGTTTTCTCATCACTGTCCCATCCCGCACGATGGAACGCGACAATTTTCCGCTCCTCTTTCTTCTTCTTTTTCTTCCTCTCTTTATCTCTTCTTTTACTCCTTTTTATATCCACCTTCAACAGTCCTGCGTCATAGTCCCACGTGCCTCGGTCGTAGCTCGGATGAATCACGATACTCTCGATCTCGTGAATCCGACCGCCCGTGTAGTACAATTCGGAGCCAACCCGAACGTGAAATTGACTCGGTTCTTTTCTACGAGAACGAACGAGAGAAGAGACAATATGTCAAGAAAAGAAAACGGGATATCAAGCCTAAAAGCGTCCTGACTTTTTTATTCGTTATGTATTCATTTTTAGCATTGAAAATACTTTTAAAAGTGTATATGTTTGTTGAGGTAGGCTGGGTATAGGGGTCTGAGTTAGCTGGATGTCACGCGAAACCAACGCTACCCCCCACTCCATTGTCACAGTGGAGGGGACCTGCGACATGCTGCATGCCTGTGATTGGTTGAAAAATGCTCTCACCCCACCCAATTCTAATCTTGTTATTGATTCAAAAATTATATTACAACTTATAACACAAATATATTACAAAAATTATATAACAATTATTATACAAACAAACTGAAATAAACCCAAACAAACCCAATTGTATGCCTCAATATTAGGGTGGCCCACAGTTGAGCTCTATTTATTTTCCTTTTTCTCACCATCCAATGTTCTTCTCTAAGTCTGACTATACAATAATAGTGTACAATAATACTGTATACAATTGTGTTATTAACAATTATCTGACGGTTTTCTCAGCAAATTTTGCACTTTCCAAAAATTTGCCTAAAAAATCGTCAGATAATTGTTAACAACAAATGAACTATGCAATATAAAAAAAATCCTACGCACTTCCATAGACAATGTATTTTTTAAGATATATTCAACATTTCAAGTGAATCGGTTGAAAATTGTCTGAGATATGTTTCCGGCCAACTTAAAAAATGCAGTTTTGAGATAAACGCTGCGCAGCCGCCATTTTGAAATTAATCGCTTCAAAAAAATTATTGTATACAGTCACTGATATGTATGATAAACAACATTTTTTGTAATCTCGATTTATTTTGTAGTTTTTCTGAAAAAAATCCCCAAAAAGCCTATTTTTTTCGGCCTCTGGGCCGAAGGCCTCGAAGAAAGAAAAAAATTGTCGCGAAATCTGCGAGCGGACGAAAAATATTTAGAAGTCGCTCAAGCCTCCCAAAAATTCAAGTTTTCATTAAAAAATAGATTTTCTTTTTTATTTCGTTCACTTCTCACCCATGAATTGGACGCTTTATAATTTTTAAATTACTTTGTCGCGAATTATTTTGCTCTTCTCACTCATAAATTTAACACCATGTAAAATTTTCAAAACCATTAATCCTTCTTTTCTTTAAAAACGGACTTTTTTAAATTTACCTGGCACTTCTAACCCGATAAAACGGGGGACCTATAATTTTGTTTACGGACAAGAGCTTTAATTAATTATTTCATGAGAACAAAGTTTATAATTCTTGGGTCAGTAGTGCGAGGTAACTTCGAAAAATTTGTTTCTAAAGAAAAACGATTAATTGTTTTGAAAATTTTACAAAGCGTCAAATTTATGAGTTGGATGAATTAAAAAAAAATTAGCTAGAGCTTTCGCTTTCGTTTAATTAAAAAATTATAAAGAGTAAAATTCATGGGTGAGAAGTGCACGAAAAAAGTTGATTTTTTAATGAAAATTTGAATTTTTGGGAGACTTAAGCGATCTCTAAATATTTGTTGACCGCTCGCAGATTTCGCGACGATTTTTTTTTCTCTAAAGAACATAATTAAGAAATAAGAACTAAGAACTAAGAACTAAGAAATAAGAACATAATTAAGAAAATAAAAAAGTACAACTCAAATTTGGGCCACCCTGCTCAATATATATATCAATATTTTTGGACAACTAATAAAAACCAACTCACATTACTTATATGTACCTGTTTTTTATTACCCGAAAATTCCGATTACTTTTTGAATGCCATGAAATAGTTGCACTTTGTGTAATATCTGTAGATTTTTTTAATACTTATCAACATTTTTTTGTACTTGTAAAATATGTATTTATCTTTTAGTGTTCCACTGCCCTCTTTTTTTATATTTATCTTTTCGCAACGTATTGATGCTGTGCTTTTACTTCTATAATATTTTCTTTCAGAAGATTGTTTACATTGAATTTGATTTTTATTCGCAATTATTTATTCGTTCGTGTTTGCTTGGACTCCAGTCTGTCCGCAGCGACGAATCGTACACGCACCCGTAACAACATTTGGCTGCTGTGAGAATCCACTTTTCACCGACGATATTGCCACCGCAAAAGTGCTCGAAGTCGTGGCCAAAAAATGTCCCGTTCTGCTGCAGCGATACCTGCGAATCGAGAACGTCGGAATAAAAGCGACGGCCTCTTTCACTCGCGGCGAGAATAGAGTTGGACAAAACAATTGCAAAAAGTGCAAAATAATAATCGCGTCGCGATAAACCGAGTGTACAAACAATTTTTTGCAGCAGTGCTTGCAAAAAAAAGAAATAATTATTTTTGGTCGTATGCATGGAGGACGCAAATAAACATTGTTAGCAGTGCAAAAAGTGGAGGGTTTAATTTTTTTTTTTTCAGCGGGACATGTGACGAATTCTCGGCGCAGGAAATTAATCGATGTCGCGGTTGTGTTCGGTTTCGGTGTTAACGCTGCCTGCGGCTTCGCTCCGCTCAGTGTCTTTAAAAAAACATATATATACATGTTTATACAGCCGTTTTCCATTGCTATAAAACTGAGTGTGAACGTGTTCAGCTCAGCTCAGTACTGTCAATTTTAACATGAAAACTATTGTATAGCAAAGTCATAATATTATTTGTTTATATATATATATATATATATATATGTATGTATGTGTGTGTGCATGTGTGTTTGTATATACACATTAATTAATAATGAGTGTATATTTATCACATATTCAATTATACAGTATATATTATTGTATAAATAAATAAGAAATTATCTCATACGATAACCTTTTTTTTTCTCGAAAAACAAAACAAAAATGCAGATAAATATTTGCCTTACAGTTTTATTCTGCGGACCTGAAGGCGAAAAAAAAATCGATAAAAAAGTGCATAAATTACACCAATCAGTGCAGTACACAAACGTAATTGCACGATATTTACCACGTATGGAAATTTCTCTATGGGCACAGGCTCGCCGCCAATTATCCTCTGGGTTCTCGGGACGGCCGAAAGAATGGGAAAAATGTTTGCGATCCCGGCGTCCTCACTTTCGTTGGCCGGACCTACGATAAAAAGTACACAATTCGTATATTGCGTCTGGGCAAATTTGGCAAACGGTTGAGAGGTTTTTTTTTCGTGGTGTACGGTCGGTTAACGCGCGCGATATAAAAGTTGGGCCCGATTATATATATATATATATATATATATATATATATATATATATATATATATATATACACATTTTATGACATAACTTTGACGTACTTGGCTGCGATAGAACGGACCGGGAAATTACTAAATGGCAAACGAGCGTAACGACGATTCGACGAGCCATTCTATAATAGATCGGAAAACTTGTGTGCTCGTACATTTCTGATCGTCAATATTTATAGGGCCCACTGCAAAATGTTTTATCTCGTGAAAAGATTACTTTTTTTTCTTTTTCTGCTAATCGAATTGCGTAAATTAATTGTTTCACGGCCTCGATACTGAAGAATTTATCGTTTCGCGTATGTGTGCGTTCGAAGTCGCCGGATGTCGAATTGCTCAAGTTTTCTCGATAAAAAGTCGTGTGGCGCAAGGTGGATCGATTTGTCGTCTTTCGATTGCCACTTTTCCGCGTGGAGCGTAGCCTCGCAGCGCCGTATATACGCGGAGTGAGTCACAAAAAATTTGACACTCAAAAAAGTGCAAAAAGATCCTGGCATTATTAAGGCACAACACCACTGTGACCCCCTGTTTTTTGCCATTTTTCAAGAATTGTTTTTTGTGGGAAAAAAAAGATATTCGAAATTTTTTTTGTTTTGTTCGTTGTTTATTGAAGATATATAAAAAAAAAATTTCAAATTTTTCACGCCCCATGGTGACGCTGGGGAAGCTCCCGCGTCAGGCACTGTTGCCTCTGCAGTGGTTCGCGGCACGCAGCAGAACTCTCTTCAAAGTCGATCTGAAAAAAAATACCGAGTGTTTCCGTTAATAATATGATATTTTGAAGAGAAGTACATAGGGATTTGAAAAAATATTGATTTTTAAAAAATAGGCACGCTTTTGAAATCAAAGGACGATTTTCGAGCAAAAGTTCTCATCGAAAATAGGCTATAACTTTTTTTAATATTGAGATATCGAAAAAATCCTATGTACTTCTTTAGATAATCTAGTTTTATTGATGCAGTCCAAATTTGAAGTCGATCGGATAAAAATTGCTCGAGTTCTGCTGCGGGCCGCACTCAAAAAAGTGGTTTTGAGAAAAACGCGTTCAAAGTTTTAGGTTTGTTAATTTATGCGATAAATTGAAAAAAAAATGTTTACCTTTAATCAGCGATGCCGGCACCATATAGCTGGCCTTCAAGAAGCAAATCATTGTCCCTAGCATCTTTTCTCGAACTTGCAGAGGCTCTTCTTGCCTCTTTTGCAGCGTCTGTGAGCGAGCGCTCCGCCAGCTCGATCCGCGCTGCGTCGGTTTCAACGCAAAAATTGAAACAATTTGGGCCGATAGTTATCCCCAATGTCTCCAAAACTTTCATGAGGCTTCTCAGGCCATCATTGAATAATAATACCGCGATATCAGCTGCAATATCGACGATTTTTTTGCTCCCGGACTGACACTTGGGGGCTATTGCCCAAACTGATTTGTTGTAGCTTTCGTTGTTGTTTTGCGTGAAGCCGCCCAAACAACGCTGCAGCAAATCGTCTCTGCTCAAATTTATATATCCCGGTATACCTGCCGACCCTGAGGCGCGCAGCTGCGCGGGACCCCGAGCGTCACAGAGCGCTGCACCGCTCCACAAAATATTCAATATCTCCGAAAATAATTATTTTTTCGACCTGGGTGCAACGGCATCTTAATCTTAAATGTATTTTAGATTTTTCTAGATGGTTTTCAAAAAATCGATTTTTTGAAGCCGTCACAGTGGTGTCGTCCCTTAACCCTTCCTTGACCCACTGGGTCATTTTGACCCGGACGAATTTGAAATAAAATGCTCACTCTCCTAAAATTGAAAGCTTTCAATAATTTTCTACAATCATTTTATTTAGTACTTTTGGGATTTTAATTACGCAGATATGTTAAAAAATGTTTAAGGTGTATCCCGGATTTATTTCAATAAAAAACGACCGGAGGGTTATCAAGGGCAGGTGGGTATAGTACTATCCGGGTCAAATTGACCCAGTGTGTCAAAGTCGCGGCCAAATATAAGTGTGTCAAGGAAGGGTTAAGAGATTGTGTAAAAAACGTATCGCGCGGTCAATGGGGATGGTTTTTCACGCGTTAAGGGAATATTTTTGATAGGTTTATATTATAGATATTGATATGAAAGTTGTTACACTTGATAAATAAACTTTCGAAATACATAAACAAATTTTTTTATGTATTTATGTAACCCAAACAAACTGAAAACTCGTTTTTCTCGAAACAACGTTTTTCGACGGCTTGTTGATAAAATCTTCATAACTACTGAACCGGCCTTTATGAAATTTCAACCACATATATTTGACAACTATAGCTATACCCCACATCAAGGATTTTTTAAATTTCGATATTTACTATTTTTTGCCAAAAACGGTGAAAAAAACTTGCTTTTTTTCGCATAATGTCCGCCATTTTGTTATTTTGGCATACATAAAAAATCGTATGAAATGCACTGTAGCCATTAACATACTGAATCTAAAATCGTTTGATTTTTTTTGTTTCGGATAATCCATCTCCGAGATTTCATCAACAGCGCTGACCTACAATTTTTTAAGAAATTTTTTAAACCGTCATTTTCGTCTATAAATAGTGACTTAAATGAATAATTAAAAAAAAATGTATTTCGAAAGCGTAATTATTAAGTGTAAGAACTTTTATATCAATATCTATGATATAAAACTATCAATAAAATTAATGAAAATAGCCTTTTTAGCGTCTAAAGCTGGATGACCCCTTAATTCAATAAACAATTATAATTTGCTTCTGAAAATGCGACGCCCATTAATCGCCTCGATCCACTTCTCGATTTGCTAATTTCTTTTTCTATGTCGAGGTCAGCTCAAGGTCACGATATTGGCTATTGATTTTGTTTGGTAGAAATAATTGCAAGGGGAGGTTTTGGAAATAGGCGTTGTTGTTCGAAAAGGTGGAGTTAACCTTAAGAGGCTACATCTAGAGGCCCGAAAAAAATGGCGAAATTCCGTATTTTTTTTCTGGGAAACGGTTTGTGAAAAAGAAACACCTTTTGTTTTAACACAAAGGTACGTATATTGAGAGCCTCGAAATAAAAATCCCCCAGAAATGCAGAAAGCCAACAAAACCATGGCCGCCGGCAGATGATACTGTTTTCAAAGTTGGTGGACATGATATCTCGAGAACCACTTGATGGATTGTTTCCAGATTCACAGGAGATACGATCAGAAACATTTAAAGGTCGTTGACGATCTTACTTTTTCTAAATCGATCTTCATTTTCTAATAGTTACGTTAAAATGATGACTTTTTAAAATAGATTTTGTATGCTTGAGTTTCAAGGAATCGCCACTTTGTAGAATTTGTTTTTTTTTTAATCCACGAACGTCAACGATTCGTATTTATCATTAACTTGAATATCTCGTTTGGTTTTTAGATTTTAAATGGACCGTTCAAGCGGGAGAGTGTCCACCGCCAAACGTCGGGAATAAAATTTCATCATTTGCTGGGGCCCATGTTTTTGTTGTTTTTCTGTATTTTTTGGTCATTTTTTAAGGCTTTTTATATAAGTATCCATGTGTAAAAAAATGCGTTTCTTTTCCACCAAACGTTTCCCAGAAAAAAATCGGAATTTGGTCATTTATTTCCGGTCTCTAGTTATATGCAGCCCCTTAAAATTAGTTTAGTGTCTCCGATAAAAAAAACAACAAAAGCACTCAGATGATCGAACTGATCAACAAAATTGACGAAATTGACGAAATCAATTTTTTTCGTTGCCGCAATCGATATTTATTATTTCATCCCCTCCAGAAAGGAAATTTCTCTTACAAGCAACGTGTTTTTTTTTTATTTTTCCATTTCTCAAATGGTACGGCTTCTCCGAGAGGAATTATTCCGAGCGGATCGAAGCGAAAAAATTCAGTATGCGTAATATTGTTTATATTCAATTTTTTATATTGAAAATAATTTTCACATTTTCTCCTTTTCTCAAATCGTTCCCCCGTGACAGTATATTTACCCAGAAGGAATACGATCAATGATCGCACGACATCTCGATATTTTCAGTCTCTATCAGCAGGTTAAAAGTAAGTGGTGCGCGGCGACGAATTGATCCAGAGAACATTTGGCTCGATTAATTTGATTTGATTGAAAAATAGAGGACGTTCGTGCTTGCGACGTTTACGATTTTTCTCTTCTTACCACCGTTTGTTTTTTTTTGCTGAAACTCTTATATTCGCCGCGCGAAATACACCCATTAATGCGTACAACAACACCGTGAAAAGAGAGCAGAGCTGATATAAATATGGAAACGTATAGGGGATCGTGTACGCGAATAGGGCGGGTGGTAAGTTATGCATTGAAATACGCCACGGTGTGGTTGTAAACCCGATATATAATGCTAGTAAAAATATTATGAGCTAAAACCCATGCTTTTGTATTGTGTGCCCATAAATTGTGATTTATATATATATATACATATATATATATATATATATATATATATATATATATATATATATATATATATATATATATATATATATATATATATATATATATATATATATATCGCAATTAAAATAAAATCACACACACACACACACACACATATATATATATATATATACCCGTAAACGTGTCGTTAGCATATAAATCTGGTGACCTTCCTCTCACCACAAAATGTTTATTAGCATAACAGCAGGAATTCGCATCTCTCGTGGCTGTCTCCCTAAGCTCGCATTCGTAATGTAAAAACAAATTGAATTTTTGCCATTTCCTTATAGGTTCGTTCATTCCAATGATATATTTATATGTAGACTTTACGAGGACAAAATAATCCGATGTACTTTGGTCTCACAAGGCTCGGTATGAACCTGCACTCGGAACGACAAATAAATTGTTTCTTCAACTGACGTCAAAAAAACACATTTCATTTTTGCTCGATTATGTATGTGCACATATACAGATCGTGGATTTATTCACGCCTTCGCTGGATTTTTTCTTCAAGGCAGGAAACTAGTTTAGGAGTACTTTTTTTTAGTGATTTTCATTATGTTTTTTTGACAAGGAAAGAACGAACAGAAATTAGTGAAAGGTTTTCAGTAAGTTGATTCAATCAAAGAATAAATGTTAGAATTTATTTGAAATATTTTCGAACAAATATTTTGTCTTTTTCGAAGCATTTCCTCTGAAAATATGGAATATGTGCCTGCCGCCTATGAAGGTCGCCATCAGACTTTGATTTTTGCGTACACTCTGGAGGCCACATTTTTCATTGGAAATCAATACGGTTTGGAGATTATTTTGAGAACATATTTTCCTCCTAGAATTTTCAATTTTTTGGTCACAGTTAGGTTCATACTCTGACCGAAAAATTGAAAATTGTATTTTTCATATTTGTTTAAACAAAAGTGTATAATTTTTGCTATTATTTTATAATCTATCTTGCTATTAAAAATGTACTTGAAACAATGATATTACTTCAAACTGAAGTTCATATAGAGTGTAATTATATAAAGAAAATAAGTATCGCGTCATGAAATTATAGGTTAGAAACTTTCTGAGCTAGAGTGTGCACAAATTGAAGAAAAGTCGTTTCGAGACAAACGCGTTTGAAAAAAAATCACCGAAAAGTAAGAGTTCAAGGCAGTAATAAATTATTTATACTACTTTGGGAACATATTCTTAAATACTTTTACTGACAATGATGTTAAAATAATAAAGTTAAAATTTTTATAAAAAAACATCATAAATTATTATAAAAACATGCTGCCGTTGCTGCATGGCCAATAGGTGTAGGGTCTGGCAACGGGGTCATTTTGAACAAAAAATGTACCTTCAGTATAACAATAAAACTTTCGTATGACTGGAAACTTTTTTTTTATTTCGAGAACTACGGAAAAGGCAGTTTACAGAAAAAAACGTTCGATTTTTTACCGGAAAAGAACAACTTCAATCATTTGTTATCAACAAATGGATAAAGGTATAAAGATTTTTCCGGGCGTACGATAGAAAATGTTATAAACTATGGTCTCTCCGAATTTCAAGTGAATCGGACGAATTGATTTTCTACGACTTGCACCGTTTCGTAAAATATAGTTTTTCAAAAAAGGCGACAAAAAAAAAGGTGAATCACCGCAAGGGACTCGCCGTAGCGCCGTGGTCGATCTGTCCCACCACAACAATGGTCAGCTCAATTAAAACAAAATCCAGAATCTTCGTTGCAGACAAAATTTAAGACGTAAAGCTAATAAAGACGCAAAAATTCGTCTTTTTTTAAGGGGTCTTCTCACTTTAGACGCTAAAAAAGGCTATTTTCATGAATTTTTTGCTAGGTTTATATTATAAATATTGATATAAAAATGTTACACTTAATAAATACACTTTCGTAATACATTTCAATTTTTTTTATCTATTTAAGTCACTATTTATGGACGAAAATGATAGTTAAAAAAATGTCCTATAAAAATTATAGGTCTGCGCTGTTGATGAAATCTCGGAGATGGATCATCCGAAAGAAAAGGCATTTATTTTTCACCAACCGTTTCCCAGACAAAAATACGGAATTTGGCCGTTTTTTCGGGCCTCTACGTAGATGTAGCCACTTAAGGTTAACTCCACCTTTTCGAAACACGAGACCTATTTTTAAAACCTCCTCTTGCAATTTTTTCTACCAAAAAAATGAATAGCCAATATCGTGACCTTGAGATGACCTCGACATAGAAAAAGAAATTAGCAAATCGAGAATTGGATCGAGGCGATTAATGGGCGCCGCATTTTCAGAAGCAAATTATAATTCTTTATTGCATTAAGCGGTCTTCTCACTTTAGACGCCAAAAAAGGCTATTTTCATGATTTCGTTGATAATTTTATATCATAGACATTGATATAAAAGTTGTTACACTTAATAATTACACACTTGAAATACGTTTTAAAAATTAATTAATTTGAGTCACTATTTATAGACGAAAATGGTAGTTAAAAAAATGTTCTAAAAAAATTGTAGATCTGCGCTTTGATGAAATCTCGGAGATGGATCATCCGAAACAAAAAAAATCAAAAGGTTTTCGAAAAATACCAAAAAAACGTGTTTTTTCACCGTTTTTGGCAAGAAAAGTGAATATCAAAATTTAAAAAAATCCTTGATATGCGCTGTAGCTATAGTTGTAAAGAATATGTGGTTAAAATTTCGTAAGGATCGGTTCAGTAGTTTCGAAGATTTTATCAACAAGCTATCGAAAAACATTTCGAGAAAAAAAGCGTTTTAAGTTTGTTTGGGTTACATAAATACATAAAAAACATTTTTTTAAATGTATTTCAAAAGTGTATTTATTAAGTGTAACAACATTTATATCAATATCTATAATATAAACCTATCAAAAAAATTCATGAAAATAGACTTTTCAGCGTCTAAAGTGAGAAGACCCCTTAAATTCTAGTTTATGCAAATCCCTCCATCACAAAGTCTTCAATAGTTTGTTGAAAAGAAAATAAATATTTCGAAAGCATGTACATAACACAGGCCATTGAATCATAAAAATTGTTCCACGTTCGGAAGATAAAAAAAAAATTATGTAACGCATCGAGTGAAAAAAAAGAAAACGAGTAGAAAAAGATGACGGGCGCGTCACGTCAACGACCGTATTGACACACTCGCGTACACATACAAACTCGTACGGATAAAGATCACGGATAATCTGGATCTCAAACGGTCGCTCATCGTTTTATTCAGTTCGACGACCCGTCGTTCGATAAAACGATCGAGTTTAGCGAACCCAGAAATATCGCAGAGTAAAAGCGTAGCGAGAGCGATGAGTCATTCGGTGTACGGACAATACACGGAGGAAAGATAGAGCTGGGACGAAAGTTACGCCGATAGGGCGGAAAACAACTTCCCATCCGGATTTACGAGGGGATTACCGGACGTTTCGGACACGCCAAATCTGCTATTCGATTCGTCTGAAGGATCGAGCCAATATTTTCTATAACAGGCGCATGACTGTGCACGCGTATGTACACCACCGCTCAAAAGTTTCGACACACCAGTTGATATTTCTTGCCGCACTAAAAGCTCGACAGCTCCGTCAAAGAAAAAGATAACCAACTTCAACGAATGGCGTTTTGAAGGGAACAAATTCAGCTGTGTTTTGCTTTTTTGAAATCTTTTTTATGATTTTTTTTCGACTCGGTACGCACTTTCGTACGTGACCGTTTTTCGGCTGTTTTTCGACCATCGAGAATTTCACGCAGAACTGATTGAAATTTTTGTTGTAATTTTTATCCATGGTGAACTTGAAAGGGATAGCAGAAGCTGCATTTTCGTTTTTTTTAAAGTTTTGTACGATTATTTTTTGCAAAGTTGTTTCATTTTTTGCTAAAAAGGACAAATTTTGAAAAATGCAACGTAACTCAAGAACTATAGGGTTTGAGAGGAAACGTCGAGGATGTAAAAAGTTGCGTGAGTTTACGTTGGATCGCCTGGAATTTTTTTCAGAATTTTCTTTCGAGAATTTTCTTTTTTTACTATTTTTACACGAAACTGATGAGCAGGATGGTTTAACGCGAAAAGTATGGCGTTCAGGATAAAATATCAGGAGGAGGAATTTTTTTAATTTTTAATTATAAATTCGGTGGAATTTTCTCAGAATTTTATTGGCCGAAGCTCGGAGAATCGTCTAAACAATTGATTGGCGTATCTCGAAAACTATTGAGTTAGAGACAAAATATCAAGAGGGAAAAATGTTGCAGAGTTTCGTTTTGAATGCGTTGAGATTTTTTCAGATTAAAAAAAAATTGCTTCGTTCCGCGCCATTTTTGAAAAATCGTTTGAAACTTTTTCGTGAAAATATGCGAATTTCGTTTCACGTAGTCGCGTTTGAAGCATTCACAGAACTGACTGTCGTTATCGACGATGCTTGTAGTACTTCTCAAAATTCCTCCTTTCGTCTTCTATTAAAAATGTAAACGAAGGCGAGCAGCGAGCCTGAAAAGATCACAACCTTGAGTACTGTAATGAACATTGTCGAATGCAGAAGAAAATAATTATTTTAAAGTGAAATTGGTGTGACTTCATACTACTCATTGGAGTTTCGAGGGAAACCAGTGAAAAATATCTCACAGGAAAATTCTAAAAAAAAATCCAGGCGATCCAGTATAAACTTACCCAACTTTTCACATCCTTGACATTTCCCCTTAAACCCTATATTTCTTGAGCTTACGTTCATTTTCCAAAATTTGTCTTTTCCAGTCAAAAACGACATAACTTTGTGAAAAAAATCGTACGAGACTTTTGAAAAAACAAAAATAGAGCTTCTGCTACCCCTTTCAAGTTTACCATGGATAAAAATTACAAAAAAAAAATTCCATAAATTATGCGCCCAATTCTCGATGGTCGAAAAATAGCCAAAAAACGATCACGTACAAAAAGGCGTACCGGGTCGAAAAAAATCATAAAAAATATCTTTAAAAAGTAAAACAAAGCTGAATTCGTTTCCTTCAAAACGCCGTTTGTTAAATTTGGTTATCTTATTTTTTGACCGAGCTATCTAACTTTTAGTGCGGCAAGAAATATCGACAGATGTATCCAAATTTTTGGGCGGTAGTGTTTGCACATATACGGTTTGGATAATGCACGGTGTCCTGTTATGAATGAATAACTCTGCAACAGTCGATAGATCAGATCATGTCATGATGATGAAAATAATCTGCTTTTGGTTTTTCGCATGCCATTTCTACAAATGATAACTTTTTTTGACCCGGTTTTTTAAAAAATACTCTTGGTTATTTTGTTTTATCCAGACGAGTCTTGTTTTTAACCTTAAATGCTGAGGAAACTTTATAAAAAATGATCTTGTGCAGAATTTTAATACAAACCAATTCGAACGTCTGACTTTGACAGCCTGCGGTGGAAAAAAAAACGTTCCACGCATTTTGTGCGAATTTCTTTAAAAAGTTGCTTAGTTATTGTCCATTCATATCATTTGTAGAAATGGCATGCGAAAAACCGAAAGCAGATGATTTTTCGATTGATGATTACGGAACGTATCGTTCCGAATGACTCATAAAAATTCAGGTTATTAGTTTGAACATTCTAGAATGTGGTATTCTTCGTATCATGTTTCAATCGAATTTTAAAATAGCGAAAAAAATCAGCAAGGCGTCAATACGGAAAAAAGCTCCTTTTTACGTATTGACGCCTTCAACTATTCAACACAACACGACTCTTCAACACAATTAAGGAGCTATACCAGTGTGACACTTTAAAAAAAATCGATTTTTTTGCCTTTTTCGACAGTTTACACTTTCAAGATTATCCTGTAAAAATTTCCATGCCGTATCTCTTTCATTTCATCCTGCAAAAATCGATAGTTAAATCTTTAAACGCGTTTTTCTCGAAATGAGATTTTTCAAATTTGCTGACATTGTAACTCAAAGAGCAATTATTCGATTAACTTGAAATTTGAACTGAGTACTCTTGAATATATTTACTCTACAATGAAGTAGGATATTTCTGATTGGATGAAAATTGACGATTTGGCATTGAAAAAAACGACCATTTTATGGGCATGAAAACAGACTTTTTTCACAATTACGCCATTTTGTAAGATTTTGATATTTTTCGAAAATTCTACGTCATTGTACACGAAATACCTTCCAGTTTAACGACGTTTTTCCTTTTCCAGTTTCAGCTACTCAATCGGCCGAAATCATGTCAACAGTGGAGGAACTTTTTTTTGGCGCCTCCGAAGGCAGCGCACAAGTCGCTTGGATCTCAATATTTTTCTATGAAACAATTATGTAATATAGGTCAAATATAGCCAAATATATTTTTACTTTTCCGAAACATTTAATTGAGTACTTTTCTTCCAAAAAAACTCCCGAAAATCACCCAAATTTTCAGCGTTCACACTATTATAGCCGCTTAATAATATACGTATTTTAGCGTTTTTCGAAATTCAACCTCTAAACGAATTAGCACATTTGGCTGTTTTGAGGAGAACATATCTTCAAAATCGCCCCGGCTGGAGAGAAGGCTTCGTGTATTCGACGATTGTACCAAACACCGTTGCGTTTGTTAGGAAACGTCCTTTGAGAGCGTGAGCAAAATCGTTGGG
>CALYCA010000132.1:0-22984 GCA_944452715.1 Ophion slaviceki | reverse complement strand
GAACTGTTCAAGCCTTGGCATTATGAGCCTCATTTGGATCTCGTAGTTGAATATTCAAATTATTGGAATCATTGTACATATATAGGGTGTCCTGTTATGAATGGATAATCCTGCAACTGTCGATAGGTCAGATCATGTCCTACTATATGCTGGAATTTCAGTTTAGCAAAAGTCCCACGGATTTCGAGACAAAAATCGTCTGCTTTTGATTTTTCGCATGCCATTTCTACAAATGATAACTTTTTTAACCCGTTTTTTTTTAAAATACTCTTGGTTATTTGTTCTATTTAGAAAAGTCTCCTTTTTAACTTTAAATGTTGAGGAAACTTTATGAAAAAAGATCTTATGCAGAATTTTCATTCAAACCAATTCGAACATCTTTGATAGGCTGCGGTATAAAAAAATGTACTACGCATATCGTGCCAATTACTTTAAGAAGTTGCTTAGTTATTGGCGATTCATATCATTTCTAGAAATGGCATGCGAAAAACCAGAAGCAATTTTTTTTTTTTTTTTTTTTTTTTTCAAAAAATAACACGACGCCCAAACTCTCGAAAACCGTGGGCTTTTTAGTAAACAGAAATTCCAGCATATAATAGGACATGATCTGATCTATCGACGGTTGCAGGATTTACGATTTTTTCTGGGAATTGTTGGTGGTAAAGAAATGCATTTTCTTTAACACAAAGGTACATATATTGAGAGCCTTAAAAAAAATCACGAAAAAAACACAAACACGGCCACCGACAGATAATGACCTTTTTTGCGACGTTTGGCGGTGGACATTCTCCAGCCTAAACGGTTAATCCGAAATCTCTAAACCAAACGGGTTATTCAAGCTAACAATAAATACGAGTCGTTGACGATCGTCGATTTTTTAAATCGGTTTTTTTCAACATCTCCGCGACGCTTTTAAACTCGAGCACACAAAATCTATGAAAAAAGTCGTAATTTTTACGTAACTATTAAAATATGAAGATCGATTTTGAAAAAGTGGGATCGTCAACGACCTTCAAATGTGTCTGATCGTATTTCCTGTGAATTTGAAATCAATCCATCAAGTGGTTCTCGAGATATCATGTCCACCGACTTTGAAAACAGTGTTTCGAGAAAAACGCGTTTAAGGGGGTTCGCACTTTAGACGCTAAAAAAGGCTATTTTCATGATTTTTTGATAGGTTTATATCCTAGATATTGATATAAAAGTTGTTAGCCTTAATAAACACACTTTCGAAAAAAAAAATGTTATGTATTTATTTAACCCAAACAACCACAGCCAGACGGCTTGTTGATAAAGTCTTTGAAACTACTGAATCGATCCTTATGAAAATGTAACCACATATTCTTTACAACTATAGCTATAGCGCATATCAAGATTTTTTTTTAATTCTCATATTTAGTATTTTTTTGCCAAAAATGGTCAAAAACACGTTTGTTTTTTTTTCGGAAAATATCCGCCATTTTGTTATTTTTGCATATATCGAAAATCGTAAGATATGCGCTACAGCATACATACTGAATCTAAAACCGTTTGATTTTTTTTCCGGATGATCCATCTCCGAGATTTCATCAACAGCGCAGACCTACAATTTTTTTAGAACATTTTTAAACTGCCATTTTCGTCTATAAATAGTTACTTAAATAAATACATAATTTTTTAAAAGTCTTTCGAAAGTGTATTTATTAAGTGTAACAACTTTTATATTAATATCAATAATATAAACCTATCAAAAAAATGCATTAAAATAGTTTTTTTTAGCGTCTAAAGTGAAAAGACCCCTTAAAGTTTGAAGTACGGTGCTGCTACCGCCCGCCCAGCCGACTGTTTGACGCTTTAGCTCATTCAATTTTAGGAATACATTAATGAAATTTCCAGGGAATGTAGTTAAAAGATGATACCATCGGATAATAATATTTTCGGTAAATGCAATTTTCTTGCCGACTTAGGGTCCGTTTAGGATCGCTGCGAAAAGAACGGCGTTAGGCGCAACAGAATTCAACGAGACTTCATTTTTTTTCTCGCATTCGATGGTACAGCAGCTTGACATCGGGATGAAATTGAAATATTGACGTTTTTTCGGTAGATCGAAACAAAGGCGAAAATAAATACGAAATTAGATCCAGGAGAAACGAATCGGTAGCATAGATCCAACCGTATCAAATCAGCATCATTCTCCGAACTCTGCAAACCGATACATCCACGTACGCACCCCCGAAAACAAAGAAGAACGTTTCGACGTATCGGCGAACGTTCGTGAAAACACGTTCGTAAGAACCGATACATACGTACAACAACAACAAAAAAGAAAAGAAAAAGCTCGCGTCCGCATGCATGATCGAACCGCGTGTTCAGTGGGTCAGATGGGACAGGCGTTTTCGAGAGCAGCGAGGAAGAGAGAGAAGATGAGTTAACCGTTACTTTCCCACCTGATACATCTGTGGCCACTCTGCGTGGAGGACTACACGAAAAAAGAAAGAAGACCCTGGATTCTACTATCACGGAAATCTTCGCGAAATATTCCTTCTGGACTTTCCAAATTTGGCAACTGGCGAGAAGACTCGTCGAGAGCTTCTTCGAGATAAAAATAAATTCGTCGTTTCATTCATTTCGAGCCATTTTTCACAATTGTCTATCGTCCTATCTCCGTCAGTCCGCTGAGAATGATTGATACACCGGCTCGATAGGAATTGTTATAGTAGATAACAACAATCGCCACATTCACGAGAGATTGTGGAACGAGAGAACAGTGCGATGGAAATCAACCTGTGGCATATGATCCTTCGCGAATCATACGCAGTCGAAAAAAGTCTTCGAAAATGCTCGAGCCTGGCAACATCGTGTAGTAACGTTCGCGGTTGTGACGTCTCGTGTCGTGACTCGAACGGAATTAATTTTTACCAAAACTCCATTGATTAAGAGGTTAGGCCACAGTAACGGGTATAAAATCATGTGTGAATTAAAGAATTTTTTTCGTGTGAAAAAGTGATTCACTTATCTGAATGAATATCAAGCTGTTAGAAAATATATTTTTTTTCGATGTACAAAATGGCTGACGGGTTACGTAAAAATAAACATAGCCAAAAAGTGACTCTCACAACTATTTTCCTCGCGATTCATTTCCACCATTCCCACTAATTTTGCGAGCCGCCCCTGTAGCGTATCGCCTCGAAGTAACCAAATCTACTTCTTGGATCGCCACCGACGGCATTTTCGCTCGATCATTGTAAAGTCACAGCCCACACGTCTCTGTGATATTCTCGAGGCTCTGCGCGTGTCAATTCGGGCGTAGGATTTTTCCCTCGCGACGTTTCTTGCCGGCGAGCGATCGCGGTTCAACGTCTGCCCGTGAGATGGCGTCGCGATCGCCGAGGATACCGAAAAGGAGCGGCAAAAAATGAGGTTAGGGTCGCACAAGAAATCGGCGGTATTCTTCGGTAGTGCTAGAGGAAAAGGATGCCGAGTAAAAATAACTCGGCGATAAATAAGCGTAACGAGGAAGAAAAAAACGAAACAAGACGAAAAACACGCGATAAGAAGAGGACCGCGGCGAACAGAGGAAGTAGGTTGAGACGAGGAAAATTATTCTCTCCGTCGCTCCAGCGCGGCACGAAGAGAAATCCTCCCAAAGTACAGTAAACATCGCTAAGAGCGTCCAAGAAGTCGAGAAGAACCAAATAAAAGAGAAGGGGCAAGTGAAGTGATGGAAAAAACGTACGAAGAGATTAATTAAAGAGAGGATAAAAACGAGTGTTTACGCGTTTGTGTTCGAGCGTGCTCGACACAACGTCAAGTACGAAGGAAAGCGAGAGAGAGAGAGAGAGGGCGCGACGTGTGAAAAGAAAGCTTAGAGTATTCGAAGGCGTTATCGCGCGAGATGGGCGCGCGAGAGCGTCTAAGCAGCTGATAAAAGTCCGTGGTTCGCCTGTACGTCGACGCGCAGATAACGCAAAATAGCGCTTGGCGTAAAGAGCCTCGAATAGATAGAGCCAGATAAAGCACAGGTTCACAGAACACAGGTGAATGTCGCGTTGTTGTTACATATCCGTGCGCGAGAACGAGACCAACGCCCCTGTAGATACTCTTTTCTTTTTTTCGTAAATTCATCCAGAAATTCGCATCTCTCGTGATCGCCGGGCTCGAAAATTGTTCGCTCGCTTTCGACTGTCTCGTAACGTAAACGAATCGGTAAAAAAAAATCGGTGCGCGAGAGAGAAAGAGAGAGAGAGAGAGAGAGAGAGAGAGAGAGAGAGAGAGAGAGAGAGAGAGAGAGAGAGAGAGAGAGAGAGAGAGAGAAAGAGAGAGAGGGCGACACACAGGTGCTTTCGACGACCGACTTTTTGAATTTCCGTGGCACGGTTTTTGTTTTTGTTTTTTCTTGTTTCGCGTCCTACCGAAGTGTCAGTGGACGAAAAATTATTTTCGCCATCGAGTCCCGCGCTTTCGCCGTCTCGTTCGGCTTGCTCAGAATGATTCACCGGAAAGCCGCGTTTTTACGAGGGCACTCGCGCAACGAGTAGACCCCGTTGTTTGCTCTCTTTCGATCGGGTAATACATATAAGAGAAATAAGCTTTTGAAACGGACATGCCGCGGTATTGGGGAGTTCATTACAGGTAAAATTGCGAGAGGGGATTTACTCGCGGCAATCTCTGAGGCAGTCTTCGTTTTTTTTTCCGTCGTTCCTCCTCGCATTTCCATTCGCAAGAGCGCCGAGGCCACGTGACGGTTGGCGGGATATTTGAAAAACGGGACGATCGAGATATTTATTTTGCAGGTGCCTCGCGGTGGAAGATGTTTTTTCATAAGGGTTTGAGGTTATGGATGGTGTTTGGAATTAGTCGGGACGTCGAAGTATTGGTGAAAAGGGGCGGAAATATGGCGTCGTGTATGCGAGTGTGTTAACTTTTAGTTCGCCCTCTGAATTCGACAAACTTTGAGATCTGGGGGCTTAATATTTCGCGCACGAAGACCGTCGCGAACAAACTCGAAGGATAATTTTTCAAAAAACTGGCGGAAGACTGCGATTTTGATTAAATGTTGATTTTTTCGAATTTAACGGTTGAACTTAAAATATGGAACAGCTCGAATTTTCATCGCATTGAAGTTTTACTTTAATTTAACAGTTTTACTATAAATAAGAAAATAAATTAATTTTTTTATTTAATAAATTGAAAACAAAATGTATATATTAATTAAAATTTTAATCAATTAAATTGTGTTTTAATTCAAATAAAATAAAATAAATTATTATATTTTATTTTTACTTTAATTTTAAGTTTTACTGTAATTGAAAAGTTTAACTTCAATTCAAAAGTTAAAACTCGGATCAGCCCAAATTTTCATCGCATTGAAGTTTTCGACGTTGGAGCGATACGATTTTACATGCCATTTCCTTATTTTTATTATTTCTTAAGTTTTTTTGCTGATCGATATAGTGAATCTTTAATGAAGATACGTAAAAAAAGGGATTGATTTTTATAACCAAAATCGGCAGAAAAAAAAAATTTCACCAATCAAAACAAAAAATCCGTTGCGTTCCAACGATGCAAACTCAACGTCGTGAATTTTAGGACGTTGGACTGTTTTTATTTGCCGTGAATGAAGTGTCGTTTATAGCCGTGGTTGATATCGAATTTGACTATGGTCACTTGAGTGTTCCGGATTTAACCAAATTTTCAATTTTGAACATAAATTTTTGAAACGTCGATGGACAATTTTCAATTTTTTGGGCAATATTTTTATTCAGAATGTAAATTTTTCAGTGTTAATGGAGATTTTCCGAATTTTTCATGGGCAATTTTCCAATGTTTAATCGAAAATTTTTAAATTTTGTTTGTAAATATTTTAGATTTTTTATGGACAATTTTCGATTTTTTTTATTAAATATTTTTAAAAATGTATATAGAAAAAGTTCGATTTTTAAGAAAATGTACCCATGCCTAAAAAGCAAAAAGTTTCTACGTAATATTAATACGTACTCGTGTGTGTTTCCTTTGTGATTTCAGCGGAGGGATGGCCGGGCAGCACTACTGCCTGCGCTGGAACAATTACCAGTCGAATATGACGTCGGTTTTTCATCAGCTGCTACAGACGGAGGCCTTCGTCGACGTCACCCTGGCCTGCAACGAGGCTTCGTTAAAGGCGCACAAGGTAGGCTACTCGAGATTCGCAGTTTCGTATTACCGAGTCCTTAGCCAATTCCGCCACTTTGCGAGCAGTGCAAAAATCTGCAGTCTTTTCATCATTCGAGCTACAAAAAATAACTAGAAGTTTTCTGTAACGTTGCTGCATTAAAAATGCATTGAAAATAAAAAATTCACGTTTCATCTACAGACGCGTTAAAAATACAATAACGATTATCGTGGCTCTATTTTCAGGTCGTACTGTCGGCTTGCAGTTCGTACTTCAAAAAGCTCCTGCTCTCGAATCCTTGCAAGCATCCGACGATAATAATGCCCCAGGACGTGTGCTTCAACGATCTCAAATTCATCATTGAATTCGTGTACAAGGGAGAAATCGACGTGTCGCAGGCCGAGCTCCAGGTAAGTCCCCGAATAACGTATAATCGCGATTGCGGACTATCAAACGAAAAATCAAAGAAAATGAGATCCGTTCGACAAAGTTCCGAGTTACCGACCGTTCGTTCGGTCGGTAACTAGCCTGCCTCAGCTACTCCAGACCAACGACAGGCAAGACGAAAACCTTCCTTATCGACGCACTCGTAATCACCCGAATCCCTACTTTACCAGCGCTCGGCAACTTACCGACCTCGGTCGGTAACGCGTAGATCGTTTATTGCAACAGATGACGCCTCTTGGCTCGAAAAGCATCGGCCGTGCGCGAAAGAGCTTCGGCAAGTTCCGCCGCGACTCGCGCGACTCGCTTTCTCCTTCACTCTTTATCTCATTCTCGGTCGTTCGTCTTTATCCGCGGGGATCCTCGGCTATTCGGTAGTACTACCCTCGCCGTAAATAATCCAGCGGTAGACTCTCTCTCGCGTCGTTTTACACGCGAAATGACTGGCGATTTCGCGTTTCTCGACGTCGTGACGAGAACCTCGCGCTCGTCGTCGCGGTTGTGTTTTCCCCGAATTGAATTCCCGTGGCGGTTTCGCGCGACTAATCGCGATACTACTTTCGTACACCCCGCGCCAGTTGTTACTACCACGAGAATCGACAGTTCCGAGAACACTCGTTCGCGACTCGTTTTCATGTAATTGTTGTTTTATTTTTTGTTGTTTTTCCTTTGTCGAGCGAAAGAGCTTCTATTTGTACACTCGTTTTTTTTACTTTTTTTCCTTCAATTTTGCATATATATAAATATATAAATATGTATCCGGTAAATACACGATTTTGAGTCTGATGTGCGCTCCACCTGGGCCCCCGTCGAACACCCAGCGAGATCGCACCGAACGCAATCTCGACGAAAGAGGTTAGAAACAATCTCGATGTGTACTTTCATGTATTTCTCTCTCTCTCTCTTTCTCTCTTTGTTTCTCGCCTCTCGTAATACCGCTCGCAAATGTCGCTACACAGCTATGTGCAACACAACATATGCGTACTAACACCGTACACTGCCATTTTTTGCACGCTCTTTATTAATTATCATTATTATTCGTACGTGTTACTGGGAACGCGCTCGTTCGATACCTACGGAGGGTACGAGGGACGACGCGAAAAAACACCACGTTCGCGACCCACGTGACCGTTGCAAAATTCTTTCGACCATGAAAATTCGTAGTTTTTCGCTTTCTCGTACCGTGCTTTCCCCGGGTACAGCGGGAAAGGCACATCCGCGTAGGAGGAATGCAAAATAAATTGACTCGTTTTTTTGCTGCGGATATGAATGATACGCGGTCTAGGCGACGGGAGGGTAGAGATCCGGTGGGTCGAGTGGAAAGTGGGAGGCGTCGCGACGTCGAAGCCTCGTCGTGACCCCCCACCCCCCTCCTCGCGACTCCCCCTCCGCCACCCCCCGCCGCGCCCCGTGAAATCAATAAAAGGACAGTCTTCGACCCCGCGTCTCGTTAGGACGCGCATTGTTCGGCAATCAGGCTACTGCGGGCGACTCGATCAGTGGTTCTCAAATATCCCCCCCTCTCTATCTTTCTCTCTCTTATCGCTCGACGGTGTCTCCGCGAATTACGAAGTGAGTCGACGACCTCTCTCACTCTCGCGCTTTTCTCCCTCATTCACTCGGCTCAAACGTTATCACCTCCGAGTCGTTCGCTCAACCCCCCCCCCCCATAATCCATTCATTTAATTACGCAATTCCGACGAGACTCCCGACCGATAATCGGAAGTGAAAAAAATGTATGTTTACATCTTGCGAAAAGTTCGTCGATTGCGTTTATCGCGGAGCTTCTTAACCTCGCTTTTGCAGGAGCGAAGGGGGCAAATTTTGAAACGCGTCGAAACATCAAGACGCTTCGAACGTATCGGCTAATTGTCGGTGACATCGAGCTTTCTTTTAGGCGTATAATCACGATTAATGAGCCTCGTTGCAATAGACGTTTTATCGGTTGCGGTGTATTTGTTTGGTGCGTTGGGAGTCGCAAACTGGTCGCCATTTCTTTCACATATTTCGTGCGAATCTTTCGCGTATCGCTCGGCTGGACACGCTCGGCTGTTTGTACTCGTGATTGAATATTCCCGGACGCACTCTCGCACGTTTGCTCGTACATCTCTTCCCCCCCCTCCGCTCGCTCTGTCGCTTTCTGTCTATCGCTCTCTCGCTCTCCTTTTATTCTCTCCCTCTGACTCGTACAGGCACAGTGGAGTTCAGAGAGCGAGAGTGCAAAAATACACGAACCTAGCGCCTTTGTGCATCTCTCTCTCTCTCTCTCTCTCTCTCTCTCTCGAGTTTCGTCTTGATTTTTTTACCCCTTCTTCACCTCGTTCCGCGGCTGTCTTATTTTTTCGTCTCTTATATATATTTTTCATCTCGCTTCGGCTTTGCTCGCTCCGGTCGTCCGTCCTCCGTTACCTCTTCGTCCCTCGGCCGCGGCCGGGCGCGACGTGCTGGCACGCAACTCTCCGAGCCCTCTCTCGAACCGTGATTGGTCGCACACCCGCGTGTCTTCGTTGCACGCTGCAACCCCGACCGTGTGGATTATTCCACGGAGTCCCCTCTCCCCCTTCCATCCATCCGACGTCTCTCGCGTTGTCTCACTCGCGCGCCCGCGATGTTTCCATTCGTGAAGAGGGACTGTGGAGGTTGTGTATGTGAGTGTGTGTGTGCATGGCTGGCATTCGACCGAAGACAAAATCAACGTTTGAGAATGAGAAAAAAATCGCGCGGAGCGAAACACTCGTCAAGATTTTTCGAACTGGCGGCTGGCGAACTTATGCCTCGGATATTAATCCGCAAGTGCCATAGTTGCTGACGACGTATCAATGATTTGGAGGAAGAGCGACGGTTTTTTGTTTTTGCGATTTAAGGGGCTAGATCTACATAGAGGCCCGAAAAAATGGCCAAATTCCATTTTTTCAGCTGACAAACGGTTGGGGAAACAGGAACGCATTTTTTTAAACACAAAGATACATCTATTGCGAGCCTTTGAAAAAATACGACCGGAAAATACAGAAAAACAACAAAAACACGACCGCCGGCAAATGATGATATTTTTTCGCGACGTTTTGCGGTGGACCATCTCTAGCTTTAACGGTCCATCTGGAATGTAAAAACTAAACGGGTTATTCAAGTTAACAATAAATACCAGTCGTTGACGATCGTCAATTTGTTAAATAATTTTTTTCAACAACGTGGCGTCGAATTGAATCCCGACCATAGAAGCTCTATGATAAAAAATCGTCATTTCTATGTAACTATTAAAAAACGAAGATCGGTTAAAAAAAAGGAATATCGTCAACGACCTTTAAATGTTTCTCATCGTATCTCCTGTAAATTTGAAAACAATCCATCGAGCGATTCTCGGGATATCGTGTCCACCGACTTTGAAAACAGTGCTTCGAGAAAAACGCGTTTAAAGTTTGAAGTATGGTGCTGCCACCGCTCTCCCGGCTGACTGTTGGAAACTGTAGCTTATTCAATTTTAGGAATATTTCAATGAAATTTTCAGGAAATATAGCTATAAAATGATACTATTGAATAAAAATATTTTTCGAAAATGACATTTTTTTAGCCACCTAGGTAGATGTAGCGTGTTAAGGTTTTTAGGGTGATAGGTTAGTCAACGCCACCTAATTTGCCTTTTTTCGAAAAATCAGAATATTTTCTTCCCCCATTCGGGGTATACACGGGATGGAATTCGAATTTTTATGTTCGAAATCGTCCAGCTCGCGGAGCCGCGTATGTCGAGATTGAATTTCAAGGTCACATATTCAAGTACACTAACGTTAAAATAAAAAATACTATTCCTATGTGTAAAAAACGACGTTTGTAAAAACAATTAACGAAAAAGAATTGAAGATAAAGAGAAATCAGGAGAAAAAATGTTTCGAAAATTACGAGATAGAGCGTGTAGAGAGCTGCTCGATTTTTTTTTTTTCGTTTCTCGTCACATCTCGAAATCGACGAAGCTCGAAGCTCTCATAACCGAGTCTTCTCGAGAACTCTCATTTCTTTCTACCGCCAGCTCCGGGTGGCCTTGACACGACTGCTGTGAGAGAGGCGACACACATAGAGACGGAGAGAAAAAGTGTGTGAGAAAGAGAGAACGCGAGAGAGAGAGAGAGAGAGAGAGAGAGAGAGAGAGAAAGAGTGAAAGAGGGAGAGAGTAAGAGAAAGAGAGTATGGATCCAGGGCCGTAGGCGAGTCGTACAAGATCGCAATGGTCAGATCCACGTAACCCTCTTAAGCGAAAGTGTAATTCATTGTCTGCAGTTCAATAATTATTGACCCTGCTGATTTTTGTTTAAGGCCTTAGGCCACTCTAGAGGCCGAAAAAATAGACTTTTTGGAATTTTTTTCAGAAAAACTACAAAATAAATCGAGATTACAAAAAGGGTGTTTATCATACATATGAGCGACTGTATACAATAATTTTTCTGAAGTGATTAATTTCAAAATGGCGGCTGTGCAGCGTTTACCTCAAAGCTGCATTTTTTAAGTTGGCCGGAAACATAACTCAGACAATTTTTAACCGATTCACTTGAAATGTTGAATATATCTTGAGAAATACATTGTCTATGGAAGTACGTAGGATTTTTTTTTATATTGCATTTTCATTTGTTATTAAAGATTTTTTAGGTAAATGTTTGGAAAGTGCAAAATTTGCCTAAAAATCAGCAGATAATTGTTAATAACAAATGAACTATGCAATATAAAAAAAATCGTACGTACTTCCATAGACAATGTATTTTTCAAGATATATTCAACATTTCGAGTGAATCAGTTGAAAATTGTCTGAGTTATGTTTCCGGCCAACGTAAAAAATGCAGTTTTGAGATAACGGCTGCACAGCCGCCATTTTGAAAATAATCGCTTAAAAAAAATATTGTATACAGTCACTGACATGTATGATAAACACCCTTTTTTGTAATCTCGATTTATTTTGTAGTTTTTCTGAAAAAAAAAACCCCAAAAAGCCTATTTTTTCGGCTTCTAGAATGGCCTAACCCCTTAATCAATTTATAAAAATGTACAGTAGAACCTCGATTATCCAAACCTCAATTATCCTGATCATGGTTTGGTCTATCCGAACGACCAATTAGCCGAACGTTGGCGCGAAATTTGAATTGTGTTGCGCGGCTTCGACGGCGTTTTTCGTCTTCCAATGTTAGACCCATTGCACAGTGGCTTCTACCGGCAATTTTTTAATTTCTTCCTTGCAGCCCGCACAGACAAATGCAAATTATTGCCAATTGTTTACATCCCGTTTACTTCGCGTAATTCGCACGTGCCTGAACTTCAAGTCAAAGTCCTCCGATTTCCAAGCGTAAACGTATTGTTCCTACGTCGGAGAAAAAAAAACGAAATTCTTTCGAAGTCAGGCACGGGCGAAACTAGCGCAGATCTAGTACGCCTTTGTGATGTTGGCAAAGCAGCGATCGCCGATATAAAGAGAAATCGAGACACACTCAAATCTTTTGCATCTAGAAGGGATAGTGGTGCTGCTTTAGAGACGGGTCTCGAGTGGTTAGAGAAACAGGTGCACGCCCTACGCAGCTACTGCTTCTTAAGGCCATGTGCCACACGCCAGAAAATTTCGACGCGGCCTCTCATTACGTCGGTAGCGCAGATCTCGTAGTTTTTAGCTACGAGTCGCTACCGACGGACAGCGCAGCGATCGCGAATTCGGTCTCGATGCTTCGCACTGAGCCGAAGAGTCGAAGCCAAATAGACGGCGATCGCTGAGCGCGCGCGCGTGTGTGTGTGTGTGTTTGCTACGCCGCGGCGACCGCGTGGAGAAAGAACGAATCCATTCTCGCACGCCGTTCGGTCGTACGCAAGCACCTTACGTCTATGTGTGTATCACACAATTCATACAACTATGCGTAGCGACTATGGTACGCTTGTATTGGAAGCATGCGCTCGCTCGGCAGGAGAGCGGGGTGAAACTTTGTTGCATTTTACTTTGTATATGCAGCCATCGAATCGATTTTTTTTCGACGATGGCCACAACCAAAAGACTCAGGCATTTTCCCATACTTATTTATATCATTTAAACAAATAAGCTCGAGCACAATTTGTAACATCGATGCCGCTTATCGTTAACGATATCGATCTCTGCCAAAATTTCGAGCGACCGAAATTGCTCGAAACTCACTCTACAAAAGAGTGGTAAAATTTTACAATGCTCATTATTTAAACAAATGCGTTCAGCATTTTTATCTCTGCCAGGGTTCATATTTGGCAGCATTTTTGCTGGTCAGCTTCTTGAACAATCAAGATCGCTAGCCTCGCTCTATGGAAGAGCGGTGAAATTTTGCGATCGCGCATTGTTTAAACAAATGCCCTCGAATCGATTTTTTTGTCGACGGCGGTCGTCGGTGGAAATTTCTTTATGGTTGAACTTTCTAGCAAACGGGGTTTGCTAGAGACTCGTATGGTGGAAGGGTGCTAGCATTTTCCCATTCTTTTTTAATTAATTTAAACAAATAAGCTCAAAGACTATTTGGCATCTCGATGTCGCTCATCGTCGACAAATTCGATCTCTGCTAATATCTCGAGTCACGACCGAGATCGCTCGAGACTCACTCTACAAAAGAGTTGTAAAATTTTACAATGCTCTTTGTTTAAACAATTACGATCGGCATTTTTTTCTCTGCCATGGCTTATCTTCGGCAGGTTGTCTGCGGCCGACCAAATTCGCGAGCGAACGAGATCGACCGGGTCTCACTCTGCGAAAGAGTGGTAACATTTTATTATTACTAAATTATTTCTAATTATGCTAAAAAAAATCGTTTAGCATTTTTTCTCTCTGCCGGAATTCATCTTCGGCAGGTTTCTCCAAAGATCGAATTTTCTAGCAATGACGATCGGAGAAGTCTCGCTCTACAGAAGAGCGGTAAAATTTTACAATCGCAAATTGTTTAGAGGTCATCGGTGTAAAATTTTCGAAAAATCGTTTTGTCGGAAGCACTTTTCAAAAATCCTTGGAAACTTAAAAAATGTTACAATGCTCTTTGTTTAAACAATTGCGATCGGCATTTTTTTCTCTGCCATGGCTTATCTTCGGCAGGTTGTTTGCGGCCGACCAAATTCGCGAGCGAACGAGATCGACCGCGTCTCACTCTGCGAAAGAGTGGTAACATTTTATTATTACTAAATTATTTCTAATTATGCTAAAAAAATCGTTTAGCATTTTTTCTCTCTGCCGGAATTCACTTCGGCAGGTTTCTCCAAAGATCGAATTTTCTAGCAATGACGATCGGAGAAGTCTCGCTCTACAGAAGAGCGGTAAAATTTTACAATCGCAAATTGTTTAGAGGTCATCGGTGTAAAATTTTCGAAAAATCGTTTTGTTGGAAGCACTTTTCAAAAATCCTTGGAAACTTAAAAAAATTTACAATGCTCTTTGTTTAAACAATTGCGTTCGCCATTTTTTTCTCTGCCGTGGCTTATCTTCGGCAGGTTGGCCTCGGCCGACCAAATTCGCGAGCGAACGAGATCGACCGAGTCTCACTTTTCGAAAGAGTGGTGAAATATTATAATTATTGTTAAAATAAATACGTTTAGAATTTTTTTCTCTCTGCCGGGATTTATCTTCGACAGGTTCCTCCAAGGATCGAATTTTCTAGCAATGACGATCGCAGGAGTCTCGCCCTACAGAAGAGCGGTGAAATTTTACGATCGCGATATGTTTAAAGGAGGACACCGGTGGAAAATTTTCGAAAAATCTTTTTTTTGGAAACACTGAAAAAATCCTTATAACCTCCAAAAATATGATGAATATTCGTTTATAGCCGAAAAAAAAGTTTTAAAGTGGTTTTCAAGCTATTTTTATAGGAGTGTCTCCGGCGCTGAAAAGCGTCTTCGGCGATGCCATGCCGGTAGTCGCAATTCTCAACTCTTGTAAGCCTATTATCTATGGGGATAAACTCACCGACTAAAAATAGTTTTATTTTCGACCAAAAGGTGGCATTAGATTACGGAAACAAAACTTCTTCAGGTCTATCGCTTAACCGTTAACTTCACACACGTTTTTCTCCAAACCACGTTTTGGAAATCGGGACGCAGCAGAACTTGAACAATTTTCGTCCCCTCGACCAATCCAATTTCTTCAATTTTTCAAAGTGTTTTTTTAAGCGCTGTATCAATGTGAGAAATGGTCGCATCGAGATGAGAAAAAGTATTATGAAGCTTCAAGTTTCTAGTTTCGAGATCTGTCGTCAAAACAAATTTGTGAGCTACTGTAATCGCGCAATAATAAAAAATAGCGAGAGAAAATTTATTTCCAAATTTTTTGGGTTATTATTCAAGGGTCCACGCGCTCGAGAATGTTATTTCAGTTAAATACATATATAGGTCAGTTAGCTTGTTCATTCAGCTTCTATTTGGTTTTTTTTGTCTCTCCACGACAATTTCTTGCTGAGATATCCGACTTTGAATGTAAAAAGATCCTTTTGTCTTCGATCACCGTTATCTCAGCAACCAATGATTGCACGGGCAGCTTTGAAAACTTAAATAAATTTCCAACACGACCCTTCCGTTGTTTTTCAGAAAAAAAAAAACATTTTTTCACCATTAATATTAATTTGAAAAAGGACCAAAAAATGGCTTTTTAATGGCTTTTCAGTAACTGTACTACTACTTTATATATTATAGTAAATGTACAATCCTTTAAGTATTGATGGAAAGACTAATGTTGCCCGGTTGTTTTTCTGCTTAATGTACCCCCAATAGCCCTGTAAATTTTCAATTTGATCCATCGAACCATTTTTTCGGTTCGATTCATCAAAGTTTTACAAAACAAAGGAAGAAGTGTATTGTTCTTAAACATCGTGTAATCATCATCAGAATGAAAAAACCAATTTTCTTCAACTTTTTTCACAACTTTGACCTAGTTGCTTGATAAAGTTTAGAAAAAAAATTCGAAAAATTTCAATTTTTTTTTCTTCAAATTTGTCAAACATTTCAGGAAACAATACTGACTCATTTTTATACGATTCGACCTTTGCGCACCATAATTTCACTCATCTTTAATTGCATTAATTAAAAGTTGAAACCCCCAAGCTGTATTCACAAAATTAACAAAATTTTTCTTCCAAAACTGATCTTTTTTTTAAGAAAAAACCAATTAACATTTTTTTAACTAATATTTTTTGGTGATTTTTTTGTACGTTTAGGTAAATAAATTAATCTAAAGTTTTTGTAAACTGTAACGTTTTTCAATTTTTGTTCATGCCTAGTTTGAAAAAAAAAACTGTTTTCTGGAACCCTAATAACCTTCGTAGAAAATATCAAGAGTTAATCGCATAAATGTTCTCAGATCGACTATTGAATACAGTTTGGGGTTATCAACTTTTAATGAACGAAATTAAACATGAGTGAAAATATAGTGCGCAAAGGCCGAATCGGGTAAAAAATGAGTCAGTATTGTTTCCTGAAATGTTTTACAAAGTTAAAAGAAATATTTTTAAAAAATTGAAATTTTATGAATTTCTTTTTCTTAAATTTAACAAGAGACTAGTGCAAATTTGTGAAAAAAGTCGAAGAAAATTGGTCTTTCCATTTTGATGATGATTACACGATGTTTAGAAACAATACACTTGTGCCTTTCATTGTTCTGTAAAACATTGATCAATCAGTCCGGAAAAATAGTTCGATGAATCAATTTGAAAATTAACAGGGCTATTGGGGCTACATTACGCTTGAAAAAAAAAAACGCGGCAACATTAGTGTTTCCATCAATATTTATAAAGTAGTAGTAGATTTACTGACAAACTATAAAAAGTCACTTTTTGTCCTTTTTTCAAATTAATGTTGAGAGTGAAAAAATGTTTTTCTGAAAGATCAACGAAAGGGGCTGGTAGGAAATTTATTCAAGTTTTCAAAGCTGCCCTTTAATTCCCGTTGCAATCATTGGTTGCTGAGATATTGATTATCAAAGACAAAAGGATCTTGTTTCATTTAAAGTCGGATATCTCAGCAAAAAATTGACGTAGAGAGACAAAAAACCAAATTAAAGCTGAATCAACAAGCCAACTGACCTATACATTGAGTTACGTGGAAAAAAAATTAACTAGCCCGTGAACCCTTGAAAAAAAATAATAATAAATTTGGCAATTATTTTCCTCCGCTATTCTTATGATAGCGCGAAAACCGCAGCTCGCAAAAAAAGTTGCCAAAAAATCGTGAAACTAGAAACTTGAAGCTTCGAAGGCTTTTTTTTATCTCGATGCGACCATTTTTCACATAGATACAGCGCTTCAAAAAACACTCCAAAAAAAGAAGAAATTTTCTGTTCCTTTAATTTTTTGGAGTAGTATATCAAAATTATGGTCGAAAACACGAACTTTTTTCCTCGTTACGATTTTTAAAAAATTATTTTGAAATTTTTCCCCGTATTTGACTTCTAAAACTAACATAATTAACGAAAATATTTCGCTCTTAGTTCCAGGATTAAATTAACGACAGTTGTACTGCGTTCCGCAGAGAGAGTATGAGGTTGAAGTTTGTGTCGTTGGAACGCAACGAAAATTAATATTCGTGAATTCCTTTAATTTATTTTGGCAAACTTTGCTCACAAAAATCTTCTAACCATTTTTTAAGATGTTTATTTAGCGATCTACAATATAAATCTTTAAAAAAAAGTTTTTCCATAACAATAAAAATATAAAAAATAAAATGTAAGCAAGAGCTTTCGTTGCGTTCCAACGATGCAAACTTCAACAGTATGGATGTACATGAAGTTTGCATCGTTGCTATCCAACAGTTTCATTTTTTTTTCGATTTTGTTTGGTTGGTCCCGGTGGCCGTAAATATTTTTTATTCATTTTACCATATTTTTTTAGCAACTAGAGCCGAACTGACCAAGAAAAAATAGGAAATTACAAAATCGAAAAAAAAAATGAAACCGTTGGATAGCAACGATGCAAACTTCATGTACATACAGTATGGAGAGGGTTGACTGAAAACCAGTAGTGCTATAGCAACTCGTGCACCGCGATTTTCTATTCTTTTGACAAATAAACTCTTTTTACATACTTCAATATATACCTGGTAAAGCCTAAAAGTTCTTTTGACCATGTATTTTATTGGTTTCTTTAAAAAAAATCTTCAAAAAACGGTCGAAAATGGGCAGTGACGGTGGTGTTCTCCTTCCTTGACACACTGCGTCATTTTGACCTGAACGAATTTGAAATAAAATGCTGACTTACCCAAAATTGAAAGTTTTCAATAATTTTTTACAACAATTCAACTTCAGGCTTTCCGAGTTGCTAAAGACTTGCCCTGTGGAAAGGTGGTGACATCTTACCGTCCGTTTTAATAAATTTAAACAAATACCTCGACCACGATTCATATACACTTTGTCCACCGCTCGCCTCACGAAGGTATGGGTACGGTGCTGATGTCATCAGACGACGGAGATTCAGCCCGGACAGTGGCTCATTCTCCTCGAAACGTTTCATCGAAAATATTTTGTCCATAGTCCACCAGGGAATGGAGAAAAAACTCTGCGTTACGCTGGTTTTTCTCAAAACACAATTTTTCAAAATGGCACGCAGCATAACTTAAAAAATTTTCATTATTTTCACTCCAAATTTTGAGTACATGTTTAAAATAACATTCCAAAGAGAAATACGTACGGGATTTTCTATGAGTTAGTTATAACATTAGTTATTACCAAATTATTGTCCTTTTTTTTCTGTCGAAAATTAAGTTTTTGGTTTAATGCTCCCCAATTACACAAAAATTAATATTTTCACAATCCTCTACGTATTTCTCTAGCTATAGTCGTGTAAATTAATAGAAATTTATTTATTTTATTCTAACAAGGGGACAGTACGGCAGTCGGATTTTTGTAATTTTTCGTACTCATGGTACGTGAAGTTCAGAGCTCGAATATTAATATCCCAAAGCAGTTCGACGCCATATTCAGAAATTTTCGAGAAAATTGACTTTGAAGTTTTCGAGCGCACTCTTATCCCACAAAGATGCAACGATATTCGAACCGGGCTCGTGGCGTACCCGGTAGCGCTCGAGTCTAGTAATCGCGGGGTCGCTGATTCGAGTCTCACTTCGAATTTTTTTTTTTCATTTTTTTTTTAATTCGCATACCTCCGTCATTTAAATATCCCGATAAATTTTTGTTGTATATAATCACATATTATTATATATAATTAATATAATATATCTATATATGTTTATATATGGAAAAAATCCATATATAGTTATTTATGTGCAAAATTCATTATAGTTATACATAATTATATATTTTCTCATATATGATCATATATTATTTATATATAACAATAGGTGATTATTTATAAAAAATAAATAAATAATCCCGGGATAAAAATCATAAAATCTATGCTAATTCACATATATGTAATTATAATTGTCAATGATAAATGCAAGTCTTATTTTTGATTAGTTGATTAGAGCATTTATCATTGACAGTTATAATTACATATATGTGAATTAGCATAGATTTTATGATTTTTATCCCGGGATTATTTATTTATTTTTTTATAAATAATCACCTATTGTTATATATAAATAATATATGATCATATATGAGAAAATATATAATTATGTATAACTATAATGAATTTTGTACATAAATAACTATATATGGATTTTGTCCATATATAAACATATATAGATATATTATATTAATTATATATAATAATATGTGATTATATACAACAAAAATTTATCGGGATATTTAAATGACAGAGGTATGCGAATTAAAAAAAAATGAAAAAAAAAAATCGAAGTGAGACTCGAACCAGCGACCCCGCGATTACTAGACTCGAGCGCTACCGGGTACGCCACGAGCCCGGTTCGAATATCGTTGCATCTTTGTGGGATAAGAGTGCGCTCGAAAACTTCAAAGTCAATTTTCTCGAAAATTTCTGAATATGGCGTCAAACTGCTTTGGGATATTAATATTCGAGCTCTGAACTTCACGTACCATGAGTACGAAAAATTACAAAAATCCGACTGCCGTACTGTCCCCTTGTTAGAATTAGAAGTATACTGAGTGGAGAGATAAATTCCCAAGAAACTTGGGATATTCCCAAGGAACTTGCCAAATTCCTTGGCAACTTTTGTCGAACCATGAATTGCCAAGGAAGCGTCCTTGGCAATGAATCTCTCTACTCAAATTCGTTTGCAATATACCAAGCGGAGAGACTTATGGCTAAGGATGCCTCCTTGGCAATTCGTGCTGCAGCATGAATCGAATCGTGCCAAAGCTAAATTCCTATTCAAGTTAAATGTCCATTCGTTTCGTGCCGAGGCACGAATCGAATTGGAATTTAGCTTCGGCACGAACCAATTTGTGCCACAGCACGAAGTGCCAAGGCTGCATGCTTGGCGTTAGACCTCTCCGCTCGGTGTATCGTATCCTGACTCAAACATGAAATTTTCGGCGAATTTTCGTTCGAATTCGTTTGGAATATACCGAGCGGAGGGACTCATCGCTAAGGATGCTTCCTTGGCAATCCGTGCTTCAGCACAAATTGGTCTGTGCCGAAGCTAAATTCCAATTTGATATGTGCTTTGGCACGAAACAATTTGTGTCGAAGCATAAATTGCCAAGGAAGCATCCGTGGCGATAAATCTCTCTGCTCGGTATATTTTAATCTGATTCGAATGTCAAATCCTCGTCGATTTCACGTTTGAATCCGTGTGAAATATACTGAACGGAGATATTCCTCACCAAGGGTGCTTCCTTGGCAATTCTTGCTGTGTCACAAATCGACTCGTGCCAAAGCTAAATTCTAATTCGAGCAAATTTTCCATTTGCTTTATACCGAAGCACGAATTGAATTGGAATCTCGCTTCGGCATGAACCAATTTGTGTCGAAGCACAAACTGCCAAGGAAGCATCCTTGGCGATACATCCCTTCGCTCGGTATATTCTAATCTGATTCGACCGTGAAATCCTCGTCGATTTCACGTTTGAATCTGTGTGAAATATACTGAGCGGAGATATTCCTCACCAAGGGTGCTTCCTTGGCAGTTCGTGCTGCATCACCAATCGACTCGTGCCAAAGCTAAATTCAAATTCGAGCTAATTTTTCCATTTTCTTTGTAGCGAAGCACGAATCGAATTGGAATCTAGCTTCGGCATGAACCAATTTGTGTCAAAGCACAAATTGCCAATTAAGCATCCTTGGCGATAAATCTCTCTGCTCGGTATATTCCAATCTGATTCAAACGTGAAAGCGACAAGAATTTCACATACGAATCAGATTGGAATATACCGAGCAGAGAGATTTATCGCCAAGGATGCTTCCTTGGCAATTTGTGCGACGACACAAATTGGTTCATGCCGAAGCTAGATTCCAATTCGATTCGTGCTTCGGTACAAAGAAAATGGAAAAATTAGCTCGAATTGGAATTTAGCTTTGGCACGAGTCGATTCGTGATGCAGCACGAATTGCCAAGGAAGCACCCTTGGTGAGGAATATCTCCGCTCAGTATATTTCACACAGATTCAAACGTGAAATCGACGAGGATTTCACGGTCGAATCAGATTAGAATATACCGAGCGAAGGGATGTATCGCCAAGGATGCTTCCGTGGCAATTTGTGCTTCGACACAAATTGGCTCATGCCGAAGTGAGATTCCAATTCAATTCGTGCTTCGGTATAAAGCAAATGGAAAACTTGCTCGAATTAGAATTTAGCTTTGGCACGAGTCGATTTGTGACACAGCAAGAATTGCCAAGGAAGCACCCTTGGTGAGGAATATCTCCGCTCAGTATACTTCACACGGATTCAAACGTGAAATCAACGAGGATTTCACGTTCGAATCAGATTAGAATATACCGAGCGAAGGGATGTATCGCCAAGGATGCTTCCTTGGCAATTTGTGCTTCGACACAAATTGGTTCATGCCGAAGCTAGATTCCAATTCGATTCGTGCTTCGGTACAAAGAAAATGGAAAAATTAGCTCGAATTGGAATTTAGCTTTGGCACGAGTCGATTCGTGACGCAGCACGAATTGCCAAGGAAGCGCCCTTGGTAAAGAATATCTCCGCTCAGTATATTTCACACGGATTCAAACGTGAAATCGACGAGGATTTCACGTTCGAATCAGATTAGAATATACCGAGCGAAGGGATGTATCGCCAAGGATACTTCCTTGGCAGTTCGTCTGAAGCCGTTGAGTACCCAAAGTACGATAGCATGTACGTACCTTGACTTCCGGTTTTTTTTCCTTCGGATTCTCGCTGTCACGATGTACCTCGATCTTCTTCTTCGTGTAATAGCCTGTAGCGGTTTTCTCGTCGATTTTTCCTTGTCGGGCTTCGTTGTCGGGATTTCTCTTTGGTGGTGTGCCGGCATCCTGAGGCGTCGCCCGCGACCACCGGGCTCGTTTCATTTTTTACGGCAAATAAAAACTCACCAAAACGCGACGAACACAAACTTCACTCTATCATACACTATTACACATCGTTTGAAATATATTTCAAACGAATGTGCGAGGTTATGGCTCAGGCTTTCGACCTGTCAAAAATAAATTGTTCCGGAAGGAGGCGAGCGCGGTCGGTAAAAAAAACGAAGCGAGCTGCGCGCCGCTAGTGAGAAAACGAATGAACTGAACGCTCGCTCCGGTACATGATATTTTGAGCTTAGTCGATGAATTTTTGCTACATTTACGTAAAAATTTTGAAATGCTTTTTCTCCTCCATTTGTTCATGAAAACAGGCGAAACAAAGCTTAAAATGTGTGCTTTTTCATGATCCAGAGGATGACGCTCAGAAAATTACCGAAAATGCGATGCAATGGTTAATAATTCACCATTTTTCGCAGGGTAACCACAAACTGTAAATTTTTTTTGGAAATTTTGGATAACGGAGATCATCATCCCCTCGGAGCAAGTGTCCTGCATGCACACAACAAATTTCATTCCAATCGGTTGTCCCGTTTGGGAGAATTCTTTTGTCAAAATTTCGAAGCGGCCGGAGGCATGTGGCACATCGCCTTAACTTCAGTGACCGCCGAGCCCGCACACCGACCGCGCGCCCATCTCTGTCGGTCGGTTACGAAAGTATTAATCCTATAAAAAAGGAGTTACGCGATACTGTGCCACGTATCGATTGGAATTCATGGACATTCGGTTTAAAAAAAAATTCTCTCGGTATGGAATATCTCGTGGACATAACTGTGATCAGCGGAAGACATTCTATATCCTCGATGGTCTCTCGATATCCAATCCGTTGACCCAGGCTAAACGGAGCGTGAACGCTGGAACTCGTTTCAGCGAACGTTTCAATTAGCCCTCTTGCTCTATGTTTCTTTCACTAAATGGACATCCGGTGCATTGAATCGACCAGACCCGCCACGAGAGCGATTCAAAGTTCTCGCAAGAGGGACGCTTTTCCCGAATTTTCAACGTCC
>CALYCA010000131.1:0-35287 GCA_944452715.1 Ophion slaviceki | reverse complement strand
TTCCCTGATGAAGCTATAAATAGGCTTGTCCTATAACTGCCTCAGCAGTCGATAGATGCACATAACCTCTTATTTTCCACATGGAAACTTCGATGTTACAGCATCGTAGCTTCGGAGTTTCGATGCATTCCTGAATTCTATTTTAAAAAAAGGTACACTGGACTGTCACGACAAAAAACGTTATGCAACTCGGATGCGTGTTAGAAGATTTCGGCAGCTTTGTGAGGCAAAGATATATATATATATACACTACCGGCGGAAAGTTTCCGGACAAGAGTTGGAAAAAGTGCCCGTACGGTTCTTTATGCCATTTCGCCGGTAGTTGGGTTAGGCCAATTTGACCAACGGCATTTTAAAGAGGGGGGATTTACCTACATTTTGGTTTATCAAAAAAAATTTTACGATTTTTTTTACACTTGGCACCTAGTTTTGAAAACGACAATTTTTTGTCGTTTTTTTGTTGTTTTGTGAGTGGACCCCGTTTACAGTAAAAATCTTTTTTATGCATTTCTCCTATTAAAATCATAAAAGGGGAAGCCTAAGCTTCAATTTCGTTTTGTAGAAAAAATTTTGCGATTTTTTTTCCCAAAAATATTTCGTTTTTTTCGATAAAAATATACAATATGAAAATTGCTCCGGAGTACGAAAACGACGAGGTTTACAACAAAACCTCAAGACGGTAAAAAGTTGCGTTACTTTTTTTTGAGTTCATGAGAATTTTTTCAGATCTTTTTTGCGAAATTTTTTAAAAATTTATTTCCGGTCGGAACTCCATTGATCTCAACACCATGATAATAATATAATTAATTTTTTTATTTACATATTTTTTTTTATTACATATACACGCATGGGAAGCAGGGCGAAGCCACTCGTAAAGTGATAAACAAAGAAGGGCAAACGAGAGCGAAATGACTTTTTCGTCTTCTTTTGTGTTATCTTAACGTTTTCAGAGAAATTTTAGCGTCGTAGCCCTCCGCGAGGCAGTTGTCTGCATCGCGTAATGGTCTCGAGTCTCTGTTTACAATCAGAACGAGACCAGAGTCACGTGTGTTCCGAGTCGTATTATCGCGTAACATCGACCAATACGCACACATTCTCTCACTTTACGCCTCCCTCCTTTGATTCTTTTCTCCTTACTATTTTTCTTAATGAACCGCACCCTTGACTCACAGAAGGAGACTGACAGACAGAGAGAGAGAGAGAAGAGAGAGAGAGAGAGAGAGAGAGAGAGAGAGAGAGAGAGGGAGAGGGAGAGATTAGTGTTTTTTTTTAATTTCATAGCTGAACAAAAAGATAGCAACCTATCGTGATTGAGCAATTGTTTACCAAAACATGACCCAAGCATAGTAAGGAAGCAAAAAGAGAACCGTAAAATGAAGTAACTTTGAACAGAGTTTGGAAGTTTTTTGTGGGTGACTTTTTTATCATCCTAAATTCCAACTTTTTTTGCTCCAATAGAACAATGTGTCCTTTGGCTATCAAATGTATAAGAAAGTCACGCCCTACCAACTCTCCACAATTTTTTTTTTTTAAGTGTCAAAGTAACCTCGCGTATGGGGTTTCTTTCACAAGGCATTGAAATACAACTTGTGTCAAAGATTAAGGGAGACTTTGTCCTTGAAATTTTCAAAAAATCAATTTGAGCTCAACATGAGCAGCTAGAAGAAGAGGAGGGATGCCGATTAGCGGTAATTATAAACACATTTGTGTAAACACATTACAAAACTTTAAACGCGTTTTTCTCGAAAACACGTTTTTAAAAATGGCTGACATTCTCCTGACCGCTGTAATTAACATATCGACCTGAAATTTGGAGAGCATACTTAGAAAATATGTCTTCACGGAATGACGGATCGTTTTTTCGATAGATACATTTTTGCATTTATTATTTATCTTTTTATGCGAAAAAAACGCGAAAATTCGATTTTTTTTAATTGCCGCCATTTTCCGAAATTTGTACTAAACGAAAAACCCATCCGTCATTCCATGACCAAAGGGTCACAGATTGATAATATGCTTTAAATTTGTGTTTCAGATCAGCAAAGAGGGGGCAGTGATATGAGCCGTTTACCTCCCGCGATTTGAGGACCTGTTTTCGCGGAGCTGCAACGGTCGCCATTTTGGTTTTTTTTTTCAAAAAAAAATTTTTTTTAACGTTCTGTATATCATGAATAAACGTTCTGTATATCAAGAAAAAAACCGCACTCAAAAAGCTTTACTCGTTTCCTTTAAAAAAAATCAAATGTAAACACCTGAAATATGGCACTCCAAGGACAAAGTCTCCGTTAAGGGTTACTTTGACATCATTTTGATAAAAAAAATTTTTTTTATGCATTATGCCTGGAATTAAATAAAAAACAACGATTCCATACAATAAAATTGTCATCTTTGTTAAGGAAGCATTTTACACAAAAATATCAAGTACCTGGGGTAGTATTATAGGCACGCAATCAGTCTTATGATTATCATTGAGATCAAAGTCAACTTGAGCAACATTACAATCAACTTTAGTAGCATTATACTGAATTTGAACGAAAAATTTAAACACATTTAAATGCCCCCACATTTAAACCGTATATTCGGCGCTCTCCCGAACAGAAATTTCTTAGGGTTAGCCTGACCAGGATCAGGTCCCGATCGGGGTGGGATACGGGTAACACCTATTACGGACATCCTGATCTGGCCCCGATCGGGCCGGAAGTATTTGGGCCCTAAATCAGGCTATACTAAAATGGCCCTACTAAGGCCGTCCCTGATAAAATCCTACTAAGGCTTTCCCCGATAGGGCCCTACCAAAGCTTGCCCTGATAGGCCCTACTAAGGCTTTCCATGATAGGGCCTTACTAAGGCTGTCCCTAATGTGGCCCTACTAAGGCTTTCCCCGTTAGGGCCCTACCAAGGCTTGCCCTAATAGGCCCTACTATGGCTCTCCCTGATGAAGCTATAAATAGGCTTGCCCTATAACTGCCTCAGCAGTCGATAGATGCACATAACCTCTTATTTTCCACATGGAAACTTCGATTTTACAGCATCGTAGCTTCGGAGTTTCGATGCATTCCTGAATTCTATTTTAAAAAAAGGTGCTATGGACTGTCACGACAAAAAACGTTATGCAACTCGGATGCGTGCTAGAAGATTTCGGCAGCTTTGTGAGGCAAAGATATATATATATATATATATATATATATATATATATATATATATATATATATATATATATATACACTACCGGCGGAAAGTTTCCGGACAAGAGTTGGAAAAAGTGCCCGAACGGTTCTTTATGCCATTTCGCCGGTAGTTAGGCTAGGCCAATTTGACCGCCGGCATTTTAAAGAGGGGGGATTTACCTACATTTTGGCTTATCAAAAAAATTTTTACGATTTTTTTTACACTTGGCACCTAGTTTTGAAAACGACAATTTTTTGTCGTTTTTTTATTGTTTTGTGAGTGGACCCCGTTTACAGTAAAAATCTTTTTTATGCATTTCTCCTATTAAAATCATAAAAGGGGAAGCCTAAGCTTCAATTTCGTTTTGTAGAAAAATTTTTGCGATTCTTTTTTCCCCAAAATATTTCGTTTTTTTCGATAAAAATATACAATATGAAAATTGCTCCGGAGTACGAAAACGACGAGGTTTACAACAAAACCTCAAGACGGTAAAAAGTTGCGTTACTTTTTGTTGAGTTCATGAGAATTTATCAGATTTTTTTTGCGAAATTTTTTAAAAATTTATTTCCGGTCGGAACTCGATTGATCTCAACACCATGATAATAATATAATTAATTTTTTTATTTACATATTATACTTTGGTCTCGTCGAAAAAACCTCCTCTCGCTGACAGCACGCTCTTAATCGTCGTAATTGAAATGTTTTTTCCACGACTTTCGACAAACTGCGCTTGGATGTTTGCCGTCGTGAGTTTTCGATTCCTTTTAGACATCACAATTATTGATTAGTCTTCCGCTTTGGAAGTAACAGGAGGCCTCCCGGAACGATTTTTATCGCGGTTCGATTGTGTCTCTCTGAAACGTTTTATAGCATCCCCAACGGTTGATTTGGGTATTTTCAATCGATTTGCAATGTAGCGAATTTTGAACCCTTCATTGCAAAGTGCAAGGATTGATGCACGCTTTTTGATGCTTATATTGGGTCGACGACCCATTTGCTTCTTCAAAAAAAAAATTCTAATGAAGTCAAAAATTTTATTTAATTAACCGTCAATAAATTAATAGTTAAACACACTTCAAATTCAATATATTATTCGACACGATCCGACGGGAAAATCTAACGCGAACGTTTTTTCGATGCTTGCCGAAGCAGTACTGAGTCGAAATAATTTTTGAATATTTTTTCATTGTAACACGTAAAGAGTGCGTGAACGTTTCTCCCACTCTTTGTAGAGTAGTAAAAAAAAATATATCGCTCACCTATGCGACAAAGCAAACGCTCGACAATGCGAACCTCGCGAAAAAATAAACAAGGAACAAGGACAGACACTCCGTCGCGAGATTCGCTATGTTCGCTGACTACTCTACTTCGAAAACAAGAAGAAAACAAAGAGTGGGAGAAACGTCCACGCACTCTTTACGTGTTACAATGAAAAAATATTCAAAAATCATTTCGACTCAGTACTTCTTCGGCAAGCATCGAAAAAACGTTCGCGTTAGATTTTCCTGTCGTATCGTGTCGAATAATATATTGAATTTGAAGTGTGTTTAACTATTAATTTATTGACGGTTAATTAAATAAAATTTTCGACTTCTTAGAGTTAATTTTATTTGTATTTTTAAGAAAAAAATGGGTCGTCGACCCAATTTAAGCATCGAAAAGCGTGCATCAATCCTTGCTCTTTGCAATGAAGGGTTCAAAATTCGCTACATTGCAAATCGATTGAAAATACCCAAATCAACCGTTGGGGATGCTATAAAACGCTTCAGAGAGACACAATCGAACCGCGATAAAAATCGTTCCGGGAAGCCTCCTGTTACTTCCAAAGCGGAAGACCAATCAATAATTGTGATGTCTAAAAGGAATCGAAAATTTACGGCGGCAAACATCCAAGCGCAGTTTGTCGAAAGTCGTGGAAAAAACATTTCAATTACGACGATTAAACAACGCTTGCGCAGCGCACAATTATACGGAAGAGTCGCAACGAAAAAGCCACTCTTGCGCCGTGGAAACAAAAACAAGCGATTGAATTGGGCACGCAAGCACAAGAATTGGACGATCGAAGATTGGAAACGGGTGTTATGGACCGACGAATCCAACTTTGAAATATTTGGAGGAAAACGTCGAGTTTTCGTTCGTCGCTCAGCTAACGAGAAAATGCATCCTGATTGCGTAATTCCAACCGTTAAACACGGCGGCGGTTCTGTAATGGTGTGGGGATCTTTTTCGTATGCTGGTGCGGGGGACCTCTACCGAGTCAAAGGAATCCTGGACCAAAAAGGATATCACGCGATTCTGAAAAACCACGCTGTTCCTTCTGGAAAGCGACTCATCGGAAGGGGGTTCGTTTTTCAACAAGACAACGACCCGAAACATACTTCAAAATTCTGCTCGAAGTATCTTGAAACGAAGCAAAAAAGTGGGGAGCTTCAAATTATGCAATGGCCTCCTCAATCTCCCGATCTCAATCCCATAGAGCTGCTGTGGGATGAAATGGATCGGCAAGTGCGCAAGGTCACGCATTCATCCGCCGAAAAGCTATGGGAATCCCTACAAAAATCACGGAAAGAAACACCCCGAGAAACATTCGAAAAACTTGTGGAGAGGATGCCGCGTGTGGTAAAGAGCGTGCTGTCAGAGAGAGGAGGTTTTTTCGACGAGACCAAAGTATAATATGTAAATAAAAAAAATTAATTATATTATTATCATGGTGTTGAGATCAATCGAGTTCCGATCGGAAATAAATTTAAAAAAAAATCTGAAAAAATTCTCATGAACTCAACAAAAAGTAACGCAACTTTTTACCGTCTTGAGGTTTTGTTGTAAACCTCGTCGTTTTCGTACTCCGGAGCAATTTTCATATTGTATATTTTTATCGAAAAAACAAAATATTTTTGGGAAAAAAAAATCGCAAAAATTTTTCTACAAAACGAAATTGAAGCTTAGGCTTCCCCTTTTATGATTTTAATAGGAGAAATGCATAAAAAAGATTTTTACTGTAACCGGGGTCCACTCACAAAACAACAAAAAAACGACAAAAAATTGTCGTTTTCAAAACTGGGTGCCAAGTGTAAAAAAAATCGTCAATTTTTTTTTGATAAGCCAAAATGTAGGTAAATCCCCCCTCTTTAAAATGCCGTCGGTCAAATTGGCCTAGCCCAACTACCGGCGAAATGGCATAAAGAACCGTTCAGGCACTTTTTCCAACTCTTGTCCGGAAACTTTTCGCCGGTAGTGTATATATATACATATAAGGTTAAGTTTCAAAAATATATAGCATGTTATTCGATAAACCTCTTTAATTGTCACAATAATATTAACCAATTGATATACTTTATGTGATACAACAAATAATTATAGGAATTCATTTGGTCTCTTATGCCATATCTGGGACCAAGTTGTTACAAGCACTCGGTAGCATAGGGGCAGTGCCTAGCTTTGGGTAGGTAGGTACGAGGTTCGATTTCCATATGGGCGAAATATTTTCTTCGAACAAAAACATTTCAGCAGGCCAGGGAATGACGAATTATGATACAAATTCATTGTAGTGAAACTCTAAATTAAGTGGTTCATTCCATATTGGATTTTAGAAATATTATATACATTTCTTTCTGATCAGGCAACCTGATAGAGGCCTGATCAGGCAACCAGGTCAGGCCCATATGTGACACAACGTTACATTTCCTAGTAGGGCCCTTTCAGGCTGCCTTATTAGTGCCCTACCAGGGCAGTCAGGCAACCTGATCAGGCCCTGATTTGGTCCCCCATCAGAATTTCTACGCTGGCTGTAAAAGTAACCCCAAAGACTGTCAAAGTTACCCTTAATGTCAATTTAACCCCGTTTTCCGTTACATAACAAAGCGGATAGTGGGATGTGAGGAAAACAATTAGCGAATTAAGTAAACTTAAATCTAAATTACGTAGTGGCGCACGGCTGGAGAGTGAAGTGATAGCGCAGGCAGAAGACAGAGACGTGAAAGGCAATAAGTGTCTTCCTTCATCATCGAAACGGATGAGACTTGCGACGTGAAAAAACGCGCCGTTTTGCATGAACGTAAATGCTTTAATCCGTTTTTATTTCAAAAAGTTAAATTGTATCGATTGAACTCGGTTATTCACCCCTTCTTCACGATTTCCTTCTCATTATACTAATAATAATAATAATAATAATAATAATAATAATAGAACCGGTGCGATGGTCTAGTGGTTAGCGTGCTCGCCACTAAACCAGCGGACCGGGAGGTCGCGAGTTCGAATCCCAGTCGCGGACATTTCGTCGTGAAATGTTTTTCTTCGGCATTTCGCGGCGAAATAAGACTAGTTCCACGACTGGGGGGCGAACTCGATGACCGGCTGTATTGGTATAGGTTTTCCGCAGTTTCCCTATACTCATGACAGAAATGTCATGATGAATATGATACAGAGGGGGAAGTCGGCTGCGGCCGCAAGAGGGGGGAACAGGGGAAAGATGGAGAAGAAAAAAAAAAGGAGTAATAAACAGTAGAGGAAAAAGAATGGTCATAATGATGGGAAAGAATAGGTAACAAACGCGACAAGCGTGTACCTAAGGAAAAAACCAATAAAAAAAAATAATAATAATAATGATAATAATAATAATAACCCTGACCTTTTCCTTCTTGAGGTCAGCTGGACTGATGTCCGAGACCGAAGGGTTTATCTGCGCCTGCCAAGACGGAGTCATCAACACCCTGGTCTATCGCAGCCGCGTTTTGGGTCAGCCTCTGCCGACCACTTTGTGTCGTGCATGCAAACAATCGCCGGAGACACTAATGCATCTACTGTCGGCTTGCCCAGTATATGCAGTCTCCGGCTATATCCATCGCCATAACGCGGCCCTAAGAGTGTTGTACTACCATCTACGGCACTCTTATGGGATAGACCGGGAGCCCGTGCCGCCTTATTTACCAGGAGATATTGAGTCCGTTGTCGTGGGCGAGAGGTGCAAGATTTATTGAAACTTCTCATTCGCGACCATCGGGCCGCTACAAGCGACTAAGCCTGATGTTGTCCTCTTCGATTTCGACGACAAGACGATATACGTCATTGAGTTCTCGGCTCCGGCCGAAGTGAACGTGTCGCGAAAGGAAGAGGAGAAACGGCTCAAGTATCAGCCTCTCCTGGCCGAGCTACGTCGTTTGCACCGAGGATTCAGGGTAACTCTCGTTGTCCTCATCATCGGCGCGCTAGGGGGGATGAAGGAGTCTTTTGTATCGGGCCTCGCTGGCATACCGGTTTGCAAACCCGGTGTCCGGTTGCTAGCAGGTCGGATGCAGAAGGCGGTCATACTTGGGTCCCTCCGTTTACTCAGGCAACACGATTGTGGACTGCGGTAGCCGCTAACCCTCTGGCTTGAGGGAGCGGCTATCGCAGAGCGATTCATTGGACTTTTCGCGCGTTTTTTTTTGACTGGGCGGCAGTCGAGGTGGTGTCGGAACCCTCGAGTGTCGCCCAGCGTTATTGTTCCGGTCTAGATTAAGACCGAGCCTAACCCCCGGGGGTAGGTGAATGTTTCCCAGTGCAAACTGAGGAAGTGTGTTGCCCGGAGCAATAAAGTCTAATATTAAAAAAAAAATAATAATAATAATAACGTAATAATAATAATAATAATAATATAATAATAACGTAATAATAATACGTCGTTTGCATCGAGGATTCAGGGTAACTCTCGTTGTCCTCATCATCGGCGTGCTAGGGGGGATGAAGGAGTCTTTTGTATCGGGCCTCGCTGGCATACCGGTTTGCAAATCCGGTGTCCGGTTGCTAGCAGGTCGGATGCAGAAGGCGGTCATACTTGGGTCCCTCCGTTCACTCAGGCAACACGATTGTGGACTGCGGTAGCCGCTAACCCTCTGGCTTGAGGGAGCGGCTATCGCAGAGCGATTCATTGGACTTTTCGCGCGTTTTTTTGACTGGGCGGCAGTCGAGGTGGTGTCGGAACCCTCGAGTGTCGCCCAGCGTTATTGTTCCGGTCTAGATTAAGACCGAGCCTAACGCCCAGGGGTAGATGAATGTTTCCCAGGGCAAACTGAGGAAGTGTGTTGCCCGGAGCAATAAAGTCTAATATTAAAAAAATATTTAAAAAGAATAATAATAATAATAATAATAATAATAATAAATAATAAAATAAAAATAAAAATAATAATAATATTAATACATTGTTATGGTCCTACGTGATTTACCAACAATTCTATTCTGCTTCATTGACAATTTTTCATGATAAGACGTTCTACCCATGCAAGTAAGAAAGATCTATAAATTATTAGTAGTTTTCCGCACTATAATTTCAATACATTCACTACACAATATTGTCATTCTTCTGAACACTTTTTGCCGCTTTATGTGTTACGAAATGTTTTCCGTGTACTACGAGCAACGATTCCACTGATAATTCACGCGGTGCAACGTTTACCAAGTTATAGCTCTTAAATTATTAATTTTACGGAAATAAGTGAGGAATAAAGTTTATTGGAAATTTTATGTTCTACAAATTTGGTTGTTACCATTTTTAATGTTTCATCGACCGTTAGCTATATATATAGCAATAACCATGTTGCAAAAAGCTTGACGTTGTAGAGAAAAGTTGTAGAGAATTTTATTATCTACAAAAATGATTTCTACTGTTTTTGTCGTACGATGCACGGTTCACGAGACATTTGATAATACGTGTTTTTCAAGGTGTCGGCTGAAGCTCAACACCCCGCCCCTCCCTCGTCCCGCCAACTTACATTTATACTCAGGGAACACCCCCGAACATATTTCAACAAGAATATCAGATTGTAGAAAATTGCAGAAAAAAGTACCTAGCTCTTGGACTAAAACTTAAATCTAAGTTGAGAGTGCGCTCTTTCGTAATTAAATAACAAAGTAGCGAAAATAAAGAGATAGAATGAACAAAAGTAAAAATGTTGTAGTCCCTGCACAGACGACGAAAAAAAAGAGTTCGCCATTTGGGAGACTGGTAGAAAGTGATAGAAGTAACGTGGAGGAATGGAGACAAGCACTCTCCTGAAAGTAGGAAAAGAGGCGACCCTTTTAGCAAGGGAGAAAGAGTTGACGCTCTCCAAGGGCAGAGCCGCGTATAGAAGTAATGGACGCAGAAGAAGAGAAATGACGTCGGCCCTCTTGGGAAGAGTTCGGAGAGAGGAAGAGGCCACCCTCCCGAGGAGTATGATCCATAGTAACACAAGTAATGGAGAAGGACGGAGAGATGCCCCCTCCTTGCGGAAAGAGGGAAGGACGCCACCCTCCCGAAGAGCACAGGGTGATGGAAGAACCGGGGCTCTCACGGCCCCAATCCCGTCTAGAGTCAATATTGGCGCAGCCATCCCTCGTGCGGCGTTCGATCTTCCCATCGACGCTAGGGCGCCGTCGCACGCCACTATACATCCGTACTAACCAACCACTCGCGGCTTCCGCGCCTACCATCCTTTTACGACCCCCCTCCTCCCCTCCTTCTGCATCCCTAACAAAAACGCTTCCGCAACCCCGACTCGTATCACGAACCTATGCTTCAAGCCGATTCCCCCTTGCGCATCCTGGAACGAGCCGCGAACCACACTGCCGTCTTTGTCCCGTATCGCATAAAGGGTTAACGTCTCGAAGAGCATGAGCGATGCCATTGCTGAGAGATGCGTCATTCTCGTTTCGTATTATACACTTTGCAACGTTCCCCACTGCCAACTTACCGATGAGCCCCCCCCCCCGTATAAACAAACTTATCATGACGAAAGCAACAAAAAAATAAACAGCGAAAACCGTGACACCGCCCTTAGTTGTATCGTCTATCGCGTCACGCAATCGTTTCCACGTAATAAACATATAACGCAAGATAGGCCGGAGCTTATCTTGCGTTATATTACTTTTGTGATGTGGATTCTGTGTGTGTGTGTGTGTGTGTGTGTGTGTGTGTGTGTGTGTGTGTGTGTGTGTGTGTGTGTGTGTGTGTGTGTGTGTACGCGCGCGTGGGCGTACAGTTGTGGGTCGACAGAGGAGCCGATAGAAGTTGGGCCCAAAAGGAACTTTTGGATTCCGTTGGTTCTTCAAATTTTTGGGGAATGTCCGTTCATGCATTTCCTTGGTTCATACTGATGACGTTTGCATTGTTGACATGCAAAGAAACTATTCTCTTTATTGGCAATTGTTTTTGGCACGTTTAGGCTGTGAAAATAACTGAAACGTTTTTTAGCATGGGTAGCGATTTATACCTTAAATGCGCGAAAAAAATATTGTGGATAGTAGGTAATAGAGATAAATGAAAAAATGAAAATGAACATTCGTTGCATTCCAAGTATGCAAACTTCAACCAGATTTTGGGTCGAATTATTATATCGAATATATTATATCGAAAAGGGCACTGTCGCGATGACAACATTTAGCGATTAGTCAATGCAAATGGAAGAGAACGCGTGCAAGAGACTATCCGACAGACTTGGGTTTTCTAATACAATGGATAATCGCATTGGATCCCTATGCTAAAGCGCCTCATTGGATTCTATTCGGGATTTCTTATTGGAATCCCGTGTACGAATCCAATTTGAATCCTAAAGATTAGATAAGATTCCCACATTATCGAAAAGAATACGATACAATTCTTGATGAATCCCATCGCATTCTGTACGTTGAATTTTCGAAGGTAAATATATAGATTTACGAAATGAGTGGGTCTTTAAAAAGTAAAAATCTTATCTCTAAGTATAAAAGGCTTAAAAAACTATATCATAAAAATGTATTTGAATCTCATAATTGAAAATTCACTGAAATTATCGTTTGCTATTTATTTCTTTGCACTTCGACATAATATAACCACACACGTACACGCTCAGGAAACGGGCAGGTTATGTTTCAACACGCCGAGTTTTTCTCATGACTTTTCAGATATTTTCGATTCGAAAGTGGTAAGAATTTTCAAATGGCGTTAATCGGGGAACAGTGCAGAATCCGATTGGATTCCAATGAGGACACCCTATGTGTGGTGTTCCTAACAAACCCCTATAGATATGTTGGTATTCGCCAAAAAAATTGTGCACGGCATGACGAGAGGATTTTTTTGTTGGGATAATCAGGACATTCCGGTTGAGCATTTCAAATAAAAAAGTTTCAAACGACGTCAATCAAGAAATAGCGCGGCATCCACTTGTATTCCAATGTAGTATGTCTACGTGCGGCGTCTCTATAAAATCTCTATAGGGATGTGGTAGGATCTGGGAACTCCCCAACAAATTTCTTCACGGATAGTTCTATAACTGACGCTTAAGATAAATTACGGATCCTCCACTGTAGCAAGTTGGTGTTAAGAAGTTATACGCGCTTCGGCCGGTAAAGGAATCTATAAAAAGTTCACGAAACTTTCCTCAAAAACAGCTGCGCTGAATTGGTTAAGGCGGGATTATACATTTAGACGGGCAAAAATAAAGCAATTTTGAGGAATTTTGAAAACTAAGACACAATTGTTCTACATTGATCATACTATAGGTATACTTTAATAGTATATTTAAGTATACAAAACAATTTTTTTTAATTCGTTTATAATCAAAATGGCGGAGTTGTCGCAGAGTGTTATAGCAAGGTTGCCGCGGGAGTTGCAAATTGACGTACAGTCTAGCTTCCTGTGAACTTTGATTTGCAAAAAATTGTAATAGCAATAGTAATAGTAATAATATCAATATTTCTACCAAGTTTCAAGTAAATCGGCTCAATAGTTTTTGAGTAGTCCTGCACGCCAATTCCGAAAATGCCGTTTCGAGAAAAACGCGTTTGAAGTTTACGCCCGCTCGTAATCCAAGCGGTGATGCACAGCGTTGACGGTCTATAACGTTTGAAATTTTTCGAATTTCGCTTTGAAACTTCGGGAGAATATTCTACATATATAATTCTATCGTTGAAATAAAGAAAAGAAATCGATTTTTTGATCGTTGTAAATGTATATCCCATGTAGGTTTCGCAAATCGAACCGTAACGGCCAATGCTTGGACCAATGTTGGCGGGGCGATAATCGATTACCCAATTGTACGCCAATGCTCGGCTGAGTATTGACTAGCCAACATTGGTTTGCCGATACGAGGCCAATGTTCGGCCAAATATAGACTCGCTAATCAATGGCTTGTCGATACGAGGCCGATGTTTGGCGAAGTATAGACTAGCCAATCATTGGTTTGCCGATACGCGGCCAATGTTCGGCCAAATATAGACTCGCTAATCATTGGCTTGTCAATACGAGGCCGATGTCTGGCGAAGTATAGACTGGCCAATCATTGGTTTGCCAATACAAGGCTACTATTCGGCCAATTATAAACTCGTTCATTATTGGTTTATCGATATGAGGCAGATGTTTGACGAAGTGTAGACTCGCCAATCATTAGTTTCCCGCGTAGAAATTTCGATGGGGCCCAGATCAGGGCCTGATCAGGTTGCCTGACTGCCCTGGTAGGGCACTAATAAGGCAGCCTGAAAGGGCCCTACTAGGAAATGTAACGTTGTGTCACATATGGGCCTGATCTGGTTGCCTGACCAGGCCCCTATCAGGTTGCCTGATCAGAAAGAAATGCATATAATATTTCAAAAAACCAAAATGGAATGAACCACTTAATTTAGAGTTCCACTACAATGATTTTGTATCATAATTCGTCATTCCCTGGCCTGCTGAAACGTTTTTGTTCGAAAAAAATATTTCGCCTATATGGGAATCTAACCTCGTACCTTCCTATCCAAAGCTAGGCACGCTGCCCCTATGCTACCGAATGCTTGTAACATCTTGGTCCCAGATATGGCATAACAGACCAAATGAATTCCTATAATTATTTGTTGTATCGCATAAAGTATATCAATTAGTTAATATCATTGTGACAATTAAAGAGGTTTATCGAATAACATGCTATATATTTTTTAAACAACCTTATATATACATATATATATATATATATATATATATATATATATATATATATATATATATATATATATATATATATATATAGTTCCTCTCTCTCTCTTCGCCTTACAAAGCTGCCGAAATCTTCTAACACGCATCCGAGTTGCATAACGTTTTTTGTCGTGACAGTCTATAGCACCTTTTTTTAAATAGAATTCGGGAATGCATCGAAACTCCGAAGCTACGATGCTGTAAAATCGAAGTTTCCATGTGAAAAATGAAAGGTTATGTGCATCTAGCGACTGCTGAGGCAGGCATAGGGCAAGCCTATTTATGGCGTCATCAGGGAAAGCCTTAGTAGGGCCACATTAGGGACAGCCTTAATAAGGCCCTATCATGGAAAACCTTAGTAGGGCCTATCAGGGCTAGCCTTGGTAGGGCCCTATCGGGGAAAGCCTTAGTAGGATCGTATCAGGGACGGCCTTAGTAGGGCCATTTTAGTATAGCCTGATGTAGGACCTAAATACTTCCGGCCCGATCGGGGCCGGATCAGGATGCCCGTAATAGGTGTTACTCCTATCACACCCCGATCGGGGCCTGATCCTGGTCAGGCTAACCCTAAGAAATTTCTACTCGGGTAGTCATGCTACAAACACGAATTTTAACACTCAAACCATTGCATTCTAGGAGAAAAAAAGTGATCAATGTTTCGGAAGATATCATGTCGCTAACAACCGACGGATCACTACAAACAAGAGATGTTGACGAAATTTCCCAGAATCGGCCATTTCGTCTCCATTGCCGAATTGAAAAAGAAAGCGTTCCGCAAATTGATGGAAAACTTGTAAACCCAAATACTTAGAGCCGTTGGAAAAGATTAAGACTGCTGGAAATGCGCGACAAGTGCGCGTCGAAAAAACGACCGAAAATTGTTTTCATCGTCGCCTCAGCATCCAACCACCGATCCTATAGCTTCACTCCCGTGGGGAAGGTCCCAGCTTCGTCTGATTAATACAAGTTTATAAGGCTGCGTATCATTGTCATATCGAACTTTGCCGCAGTCTTGAGGGGTTTTAAGGGTAGAAAATGGAGGGAAAAGGGGGAAGATACAGAAAAGAGAAAAATAGTTGTTTTCGCGAATACGTACATATAATGAGGAAACAATGAGAAAGGTTGAAAAGAATACAATAGATACGTCAGCGAGAGGATAAATTATAGTCGGCGGATCCGCAGGACACATGTCGGCCGATGTTTCCTTTCTCCTCGGTGCTTCCGTATCATTCTCTTTTTGTTCCTTTTATTCGGTTTGTTCGAATAAGCGTTGCCAAGCAACATGGGATAGAGGTATATGAAAACCCGGCACAAAGGCAGAGCATCGCGTAGACAACGTTCAGTATGCTTTGGTTGTCGGAGATACCAACCGTGAGAGGAATATAAGGACGAGAGTGGAGTCCACGCCCACGAAGGGAATCAAACGTACGAGGGTAGTTCACGCGGAGGGTTGGTAATCTCGCTCCCGTCGCACGACCTTAATGTTTTGTTGACATCGGAAAGAGGGAGAGAAAAATCGAGAATGAAGAGCAGGCCATTACTGCGGCTCCTCTCTTTCATTCTTTTTCTTGCTTTTTGCCCACAATATTAGTATATACTTTTATCGGTAGAAGTGAGTCAGCAACACACACATTTTTTTCCCTCCTTAAGAGATACTCCGAAGATGCCGTACGTATCGAGACAGGCGGCACTGCCTGGGCCCCATATACATGGTGTAGGAAGATCGAAGCAAAGCCTTAAGGGGGTGATAGGTCACCTCGTTACGAACATATCTAACCTAGGTTACCTTAGTCCAAAGTCTAAGGATTTCGAGTTATGATGGTAAGTATGATTTTCGAAAAATTTCCCAAAATAGGTACGAACTCGTTCATAATGTTCAAACAGACAAAAATTGGTAACTTAAAACTTATTTGCGTCTTAGCTGAATGTGTATTCAATCGTCAAACACCAATACAGTCATCTGTATCCACACACCTAACTAAATGGGACATGTTGAATAACTTAAAACTTGTGAAAAACGAAAAATACCTCTTATGTTAATGCTATTTTTGAAAAAAATAGCATTGACATAAGAGGTAAACGAGTTAGTAACTAATTTTGGCAAATTTTCCTAAAATGATACTTACCATGATAACTCGAAATCCTTAGACTTTGGACTAAGGTTACCTAGATTAGATATGTTCCTAACAATTTGACCTATCACCCTCTTAAGGGCCTTCTCACTTTAGACGCTAAAAAAGGCTATTTTCATGATTTTTTTAGGTTTATATTATAGATATTGATATAAAAGTTGTTACACTTAAAAAATACACTTTTTCAAATACATTTTTTTTTAATATTATTTATTTAAGTCACTATTTATAGAGGAAAAAGGTAGTAAAAAAAATGTCCTAAAAAAATTGTAGATCTGCGCTGTTGATGAAATCTCGGAGACGGATCATCCGAAACAGAAAAATCAAACGGTGATAGATTCAGTATGGTAATGGCTATAGCGCATATCATACGATTTTTGATATATGCAAAAATAACAAAATGGTGAACATTTTCGACAGAAATGTGTTTTTCACCGTTTTTCACCGGAAAAATATAGTAATTATCAACATTTAAAAAATCCTTGATGTGCGCTATAGCTATAGTGGAAAAGAATATGTGGTTGAAATTTCATAAGGATCGGTTCAGTAGTTTTGAAGATTTTATCAACAAGCTGTCGAAAAACGTTGTTTCGAGAAAAACGCGTTTAAAGTTTGTTTGGGTTACATAAAAACATAAAAAAAATTTTTTTTACGTATTTCAAAAATGTATATATTAAGTGTAACAACTTTTATATCAATATCTATAGTATAAACCTATCCAAAAAAATCATGAAAATAGCCGTTCTTTAAGCGTCTAAAGTGAGAAGACCCCTTAAGGCTTTGCATCGACGAAAATACCGGAAGTGAATGCTTTTGATGACTATATATCGTCAACCACGCTTCACATCCTATTCTTGACGATCCTCTTGGAATAGAACACCTAACGAAGCTTTACAATGCTCCTATTTGCAACTCAACATCGAATAAAAACATAAAGCCTGCAGAGAGAGGATTGTAGACTTTCGGCTGGATGTGAAAAATATGCACTGGGCAAATATTCTCCCGTCTCCGGTGGCGGGAGAATTTTCGTCTGCATTTTATACACATAGTCGTCTACTGCGTTTGCAGTGCATTTATTAGAGTTGGTATTATATTTTTGGTTTTGGAGAAAAGTCAGGATCGATGATTTCATGACCAGTCGAAGATTGGTGAGTGAACAAAATCTTATATAACCTCACACTTAAGGGCTTTCACCTAGTTGAAATTTTGGAAAATATCAATTTTTGGTTTTCGACGGATTCTCACAATATAACATTTTTTAAGTATTCTCGGAAAATTTCAAGACGATCCGTTCAAAATTGAGGGAGTTATGTGCCATTATAGATTCCGCGAACCGGCGAATTTTATACGTGTTTTTCTAAAAACGAGTTTTTTAATCGGTGACCACTATATCTCATTAATTACTGGACCGACCGACGTCAAATTTGGCAAGCTTCTTTTATATATCAAGGAGCAGCCATTGAACGGAGGATTTTTTTTTTCAATGCAGTTTTTCATTATCAACTTAAGTAGAGTGTTTTTGCACCAAAAATCGATACTTTCACTTTGGTCTGCGTGTATTTACGAAAATTAATATTTTATTAAATTTTTTGTCCGGCCACTAGATAATTTCATGTAAAAACTGAGTGCGTCCCACTTTTTTATTTCGGTTGATTTGTTTTCGAGCAGCAGTAGTCACCACGGAGGATGTTTTTCAAAAAGCGGCCTGCACTAACCATTGTATCTACCACATTTATCAATATTTTTCAATACAAAAATTATAGACGATATTTGAAACCATACTCTTTAATTTAAAAAAATCATTTGCAAAACCTATACACGTTTATCCAGAAAAAAATCACGAAAGTTCCTTTTTTTTCCTGCCACGAGCTAAGTGTAACGCCTTAACACCGAACCTCACGATTTCTGCAATGCGCAAGCAAATGTGCACTATACCCTCTGCCCTCGTAGCTATTTATAGATTTTATTATTTCCAGTAGATGCGAACCTAATTCTGTAAAAAGTGACAAAATATCGACAGAACGAAAATAAAGTGTATGAAAAATAATCGTTCACTTTATTACAAAATATAGAAATTGATTGCATCGATCGCTGACACTAAAAATTACATCAATGTAGATATCGAGAAGTTGAGAATATAGTGTCTCACATCAATTGCAGATCATGAAAAATGTATATGTTTTAATATAGACAGGCCAAAAGATTATTTTTGAGTCGCTCAGAAAAAAAAGAAAATGCGTATCTTCAGGTAACAAAAGCCCAAAGATATAGTGCTTTTCTTCCGCATCAATCGCACATAATGAATAGTTCATATCTTTTGATATCGAAAACCGTAAAATATCGTTTTCTCTCGCATTAAGGCCTGAATTACAGGGTTTGAAAAATCGTTTTATTTTTACTTAAACGATAAATAAACTATCCAATAATATATTTACCAAGTTACAGAGACAAATTGTAAATATATTCGAAGATACAAGGCCAAAAGCAGAGAAGCGATTGATATTTGATATTTCCTCCTATTGAAAACTTTGAAGCGCGTTTTCTCCAGATTTCATTTTCACGATTTTTCCAAATTGGCGGGCGTGATAGCAACAAAAAAATTACCGACCTATTGAATTAAACCAAAGTTTATTTTCTTCAGTATGAAAATGTCTTCTAAGTGAATTAAAAAAAGTCGTTGAAAAAGTATTTTTAAATCATTTTTATAGCACGTTAAAGTGTTTTTTTCAACACATTTTTTTCAATTCTGAGAACAGTTATAATTTCACGATTTTTCAGCTATTTCTTAATTCACGCAGAAGAAAAATATATGACAATTGAAAATTTTATTGTTTTTTTTTGTTTGCGTCAAGAATTACGAGCTGCATCTTTCCCGCCGATTGGGGACTGCAGTGGCAAGACGCACATGGAATAGTCTGATAAATCTGCAGTCAATGTCTGTTTCATGTTGAACATTTTTTTGTACATGTCAAATATACACGAAAAGATACCTCAATGTTTACTAGGCTCAGTTGTTTTTTTTCCCGTCTAAAAAAATTCACGAAAAACGCTTTTTTGGACCTTCTAATTCAAGCTCCCGCCCTAATGCGAATGAAAGTTATACATCTTTCATTCCCTTTTCCTTCGATTATTTTAATGCAATATTAAGACAACCGTCGTTGACAAAAAAATGACATCTCGATTTTTTATCATCTCAAACTCCTATAATTCAGCGCGTGTGATGCAATGATAATTTTAAATATTTTTATAAGGGCATTTTTAAATTTTTTGAACACCATGGTAATAGACCGAGTATTCATTGCCTGACCTAAGTTATCCACGTTAAAAAAAGTATTTTATTATACAGGCTACAGAGTGTGATGCAGGGCGGTCGTTATGAATTTTCTTCGGGCGTTTTTACGCAATTTACGATCAGGCACAATTTTCTTCGGGTGTTTTTACACAATTTACGATCAGGCACAATGTATTACTGAAAGCGAAGTAAGACGGTCGAAAATCGGTAATTTATTTCAAATATATCATATTCCATCATTAGCACCGCTAACATTGTAATACGAGTACTCGTTACACATAGAATATCACGTTTCCGTCGCATTCGTGATGGCAGTACATCATCATGTTCAAAAAGAAATATTCTCTTTCACTTATACTTCTCAAACCTTCAAGGTCCGAGATAATATCACGACTCGGAAAATTGAAGGAAAACAAACAGGCAAAGTCGTGAATTCCAATAGAGATTCAGATAGGGACGAATTTACCGTAAAATCGTCAAAGGGTTTGCAGAGGTTTGAGTATCTTTTGCTTAGCATCAACTGTTCAGCAGCAGAGGTTAGATGTAGCGTAACCCTCAACTGCGACAAATCCAACTAGAACTTTCAATTTTTATACAGAAAATTATTAAACGTATGCTCGTCGAGACTACGAAAATCGCCGCACTGTGGCAATGAAGCAGCGATGCTTTTCCGTTATTAAGGGGTTATGCCTAGTTGTAAAACTCGAAAAACCACTTTTTCCAAAACCAATAAAAGCGTCGTACAAAACTTTGAACTCTTTTTTTCGAAAGTACGTTTTTAAAGTTGGTGAGCAGAATATCTTGAAAACTACTGCACCGATCTTTCTGAAATTTGTCGGGCTTTGTCTAGATGTAAAAATATAGTGCTTCATTAAAGCATTTTCTTTCCGATGTATACCTACTTTCGATTCAATTAACGAAAAATACCCATTTTTTCACAAAAATCAGAACCCTCCACTTCGAACACACGCCATTTGTGTTGTTGTTGATATTTCGGAAATTCCTTCGATTAATATTTTTGATAGGTTTATATTATAGATATGGATATAAAAGTTGTTAACCTTAATGAATACACTTTCGAAATATATATTTTTTAAATTTAATTTATCTAAGTCACTAATTATAGACGAATATGGTACTTAAAAAAATATCCTAAAAAAAATTGTAATCTCGGAGGTGGATCATCCGAAACAAAAAAATCAAACGGTTTTAGATTCAGTATGTTGATGGCTATAGCGCATGTCATACGAGTTTGATATATGCAAAAATAACAAAATGGCGGTAATTTTTCGAAAACAAACAACAAAAGAACGTGTTTTTCACCGTCTTAGGCAAAAAAATAGTAAATATCAACATTGAAAAAAATCGTTGATATGTGTTATAGCTGTAGTTGTAAAGAATATGTGGTTAAAATTTCATAAGGATCGGTTCAGTAGTTTTGAAGATTTTATCAACAAGTCGTCGAAAAACGTTGTTTCGAGAAAAACGCGTTTAAAGTTTGTTTTGGCTACATAAATGCATTAAAATTTTTTTAAATCTATTTCGAAAGTCTATTTATTAAGTGTAACAACTTTTATATCAATATCTATAATATAAACCTATCGACAAATTAATGAAAATAGCCTTTTTTAGCGTCTAAAGTGAGAAGACCCCTTAATCATAGGATAGTGACTGACATATGATAAGGGCATTGCTCACCGCAAAAGACATTTTCGAGAAGTGCTCCTCGGACAACGGCTGTGAATCGATTAAAAATCAATATTTTTACACGAAAATATAACAAAGAGTTCTTCAGATGACACTTTTTCGAATACCTAATTTTTGTGGACATTTATGATTAGGATTTTCCAAAAAAAATCCCAAAAGTTAGCCGTTTTCGACGGTTACAACCAGGCATAACCCGTTAAATCTCGACTGTAAGACCGACGGGTCAAAGTACCGCGGCTGGATATTCAATACTGTAGGTATGCTTGAAATGAGTGCTAGTACTCAGTAATGCGTGGATAAGCGTACAGTTCTAACGAAGAGATAAAAACATATATATTTACTGAACACGTACGGATCAAAACAATCCCGATGGTTGAATTTTTACATACATTATCAGAGTGACAGCAAAAAGGGTCGAGAGAAGGATAAGGGGGGGGGGGATATCATAAAGCAGTCAGCACTCGCGAAAGAAGGTTCGTGCACCGATAAGATAAATGTCTGCTAACGACGGGGCCATGGTTAGCCCCTTATCGCAAGGTTTAATAAACAAGAGGGAGAAAAATACGAGCATGACCCACCAGGGTGTTGGAGCATCTGCGTGCGAGTGTGCCTGCATAAGTGTAATTTCAAAAGTTGATAAGCAATTTTTTTCATCGTAAATACGTATGATTACGAAATGATTCTTGAGCAGGATCGCCAGCCATATCGCACGTCCGTGCTGCGCAAGAAGAAAAAGGAAAAGAGGACGGATGCAAGGGAGAGAAACTCGAGCATATTTTCTCGGTACAGACCATATCCGGTGGCGCACACTGTCGACATTCTTTATGCTGTTTTTCATTGTCGCGCATTATCTTTTCGTAATAACGAAAGATGTTGAATTAAGGAAGAAAAAGCACATTTTTTTCGAAAATAAAAAACCTCTTAAATAATGTGGCTTTTGATCTTGCCTCAGTAGAAAACGTACCGTAGGAAAAAAAAAAAAAACATTTTTTTGTGCGGATGTACTTTCCAGCGAAGTGCTTTTTACTCGGACCAATATTCATGGTTGACAGCTCCTATTGAGCCGATATTGAGGTTACTAACGGGGCGAATTTAGAGCGTATGCCTCTAACTTCGCGAACCTTCTGCCAACCTGAGCATTATCTTATACCACCATTTACGACGTTGTCAATTCGTCTCGCGTTAAGGGGCTATACCAGTGTGACACTTTAAAAAATCGATTTTTTTTGCCTTTTTCGCCAGTTTATACTTACAAGAATATCATTATCATTTATATCAATATCATTTTATCTTGCAAAAATCGATAGTTAAATCTTTAAACGCGTTTTTCTCGAAATGAGATTTTTCAAATTTGCTGACATTGTAACTCAAAGAGCAATTATCCGATTGACTTGAAATGTGAACTAAATACTCTTGAATATATTTACTCTACAATGACGTAGGATATTTCTGATTGGATGGAAATTGACGATTTGGCATTGAAAAAAACGACCATGTTTATAGGCAAGAAAACAGACTATTTTTCATAACTAGGCCATTTGGTTAGATTTTGATATTTTCCGAAAATCCTACGTCGTGGTACAGGAAATACCTTCCAGTTTAATGACATTTTTTCCTTTTTCGGTTTGAGCTACTCAATCGGCCGAAATCATGTCAGCAGTGGAGGAACTTTTTTTGCGCCTCCGAAGGCAGCGCATAAGTCGCTTGGATCTTAATATTTTTCTATGAAAAAATTATGTAATATAGGTCAAATATAGCCAAATATATTCTTAATTTTCCGAAACATTTAATTGAGTACTTTTCTTCTGAAAAATTCCCGAAAATCACGCAAATTTTCAGCGTTCACACTGGTATAGCCCCTTAATTAAGCAAGACATAGTAATAGAAAATAATTATACAAAGTAACAAAAACATTTAATGTAATCACCGAATGTTTAAAAATGCATATTTTTACAAATAGATGTAGAAAAATATGCCGGAAACCTACGTTTAATATGACGATTATTTAATGGCTAACAGTTGGTAACAGTCAATCGGCTCCACGCACAAGCATAGGGCGCTCTCCTCGTTCTTCACCCCCAACGGCTAGACACCGAAGTTACCTTAAAACATAACCCACACGCTTCGTGAGCGTGTACGTGGGGTGGTGATATTATGTCAAAGTGCAGGAAAATAAGTAACAAACAATAATTCCAGTAGATTTTCAGTTATGTGATTCGAATCAATTTTTGAGATATCCTTTTGTAGCGATTTATACTTCGTTAAGATAAGATTTATAGTTTTTTAAGAACCACTCATTTTCTATATCTATACATTTTATTCAGAAAATGCAATGTACAGAGTGCATTGGGATCCATCAAGAATCGTATCGGAGTCTGTTCGATAATGTGGGAATCCCTTAAGATTCAAATTGAATTCGGACATTGGATTCCAATGGGAAATCCCGATAAAAAATCCAATGCACAAGCGTGACGCTTCAGTATAAAGATCCGATGTGATAACCCATTGGATCCCTATGAGAAATTAGGGATAAGTATGGGAATCCAATTCCTACGACAATTTCTGCATAGGTATTGGAGTCTAATATTTCTCTGATTCGAATATTTATAATTCTCGGACACAAGGTGGGGATGTGAAGTAGAATAGCGTGGAGAATCTATTAAGAAAAGAGGACCATGTAGAAAAGGAAGCTACAAAAAAATGTGGTTTTGATCTTGCCTCTGTTGAAAACGCAACGTAGGAAAAAATATTTTTTGTGGGGATTCTAAGTCTTTTCCTGCGTCAAACTTGGTATCTAAGTAATCAAAATGTCGGTGGAATGCGTAAAAAAAATTTGCAACGCTTTTTTTGCGGTGGTGTTAGGATTCTAGAAAAATACCAAAAATTCGTACGTGCGAAAATAAAATTGCCTACCGTGATAGCTGGTTCCTAAAATCGGAAAAAATCGTGTTCGTGCGATTTTTCTGTTCAACCTTAGATTGCACGAATGATTTCCGAAACTCGATTGCAGCGAAATGAATAAGAACGAAAAATAAAATTCGACGCAAGACAAAATTGTATTACGATAAATAGCTCAGTGTTAATATAGGGAGTAAAGCAAATTATGGTATGTGTGGCATAATTGGGAGCTTCGAAAGATATCTCGTGGCCGACACGGCCGCATATAGAAGTCCTACTGACTAGGCAATTCTCGAGGGTTAACCCACGCACGGCTATCGTCGACGCGTGGTAGCAGTTTCTGGGCGATACTTTGCTCGCCCCCCTGGGACGGGGGCGTCTCGCACTCTGGGCTCTTGTACACTCGTGTTTCCGTCATACTTTGCGAGTCAAGTGAAATATAAAAACTACACTCGTGGTTCTCCTGGGAGTCGTCCCGTTATTTATCACATCATTTTTCCGTTTCAATTTTATCGAGTTCGAGTATAATCGCGTACGTGAGCAGCTACGTTCAACGATATATCCCCGATGACAGTACGTGACAAAACGTTTTTTAAAAAATGGTATTTAAGTTTGCATCATTAGAACGCAACGGAACAAAGCTGGGGCGAACTTTTTTAAAGATTTTCATTAGAGACCTACAAACTTAATCTAGCGAGAATGATTTTAGATAATAATAAAAATGGAAAAGAGAGGCAAAAAAAGGTTCGTTGCATTCCAACGATGCAAACTTCAACAACATTTTTTTGACCAGTGGGAAAATATTTCGTCGATGCTGCATTCATATCACAATTCACGCGCTACAAGGTAGAGTATTTTGGTCTCCTGCCAGGAATACATTTATAATCCAAAAAAATAAGGATTTGTGTGGATCGTATCTTATATTTTGGAGGACCGAGGCGGGGTCAACAGTTACTAGAAATAAGATTTTCAGACTAAACTGTCAATCTTTACAGGTAGTTTTTACGAGATGTAAAATCATTTGAAGACCTAAATGACACTAGCTAAAGTCAAGCCAGTACCCGGGCAGAAATTTGTTGGAAAGTCGCCAGATCCTACCACATTCCTATAGGGACGCCACACGTAGGAAGTCCACATTGAAATCCAAATGGATTCTGAGTTATTCCCTAATTCTCGTGCTTTAAGAATTTTTATTTGAAATTCTTAACCAGAATTCCTCAGATCTTCCGTAAAAAATATCCATTTGTGATCCCGTGCACAAATTTATTGGGGAGTACCAAGATGCACCCACATCTTTATAGGGATTTGTCAGGAACACTGCACATAGTGAGTCCTCATTGGGATCCAATTCGATTCTGCACTGTACCCCGATGAACGCTGTTTGAGAACTCTTACCACGTTTGAATCGAAAATATGTGAAATGTCACGAGAATAAACTCGGCGTATTAAGGTTGTTATAGAGTTAGGGCAGAATACCACCACTGAGCTGACATTTTTCTGGAAGTTTATAATCCCTTTGCTGACCATCCTGTGCAGGTTGAATACGATCCGGGGAGCCGTTTTTTAGAAAAATAATTCGAAATCTCGACGTATTTCGTGGGCTCATTACATTACGCTTATGGAAAACTCCCGATCATTTTTCAATGCATTATTATCTGCTAAGAAAATGCTACCACGGAGTTGAAGAAATAGGTACAGTTCAACTAATCATTGGTATCGTGAAAGCGAGGATTCACAGAAACATTATAAAATTATTAATGTTTTTAGTAGCGAATTTATGCGAAAATGAAGCACTCTAAATATTAGGCTGTGCAATTATGGCAACGTCGTAGACGGCGCTACCTATCTTATCCGTATTCGGTGATTACCCTCGCGAACGTCAAGCTACTCCGTCAGGATAATTAAAAACAAATATTATTTGTTCTTATTCTCTTAATTTGTAATAATTACTTAATATTGATTTGATAATTATGTTCAAGATTATAATTTTTTAGAAATTTCTAGGCAAAGACAGAATAAAGCGGAACTTTTTTTAATACATAACATTTTTTTTAGAATATCGGAAAATTATTAAATTTTTTATTTCTTCCATATTATAGACAGTTTTAGTACACACTTTTTCTTTCCAGCGAGTTTTTTTTACTCGGACCAATATTGATTGTTGACAGCTCATTGGGCCCATATTGAGGTACGAACGGGGCGAAGTTAGAACGTATGCCTCTAACTTTGCCTGTTCTGCCAACCTGAGCGTTATCTCATACTACGATTTACGACGTTGCCAATTCGTCTTGCGTTGATTGAGCGAGAAAATGTCACAGAAAATAATTATACAAAGTAATGAAAACATTTAATGTGATCACCGAATGTTCACAGATGCATATTTTTACCAATAGAAGTAGAAAATCGTTCGAAAACATACGGTTAATATGACCATTATTCGGTAGATAACAGTTGGTAGCAGTCAATCGGCTCCATGCATAAGCATAGGGCGCTCTCCTCGTACTTCACCCTCGATGGCTAGACACCATATAACCTTAAGGGGCCAGTCCACTTTGAAAAGAAAAAAAAACGATTTTATTTTACTGTTTTCGGAAGCACATACATTCAGAAATATTGTGTCAAAAATTTATGAAAACCCGAGCTCTCTAAGTATTTTTTTTTACCTGAACGTTAGGACCTCATTTCGTCTACCTGAGAGTATAGCGCGCTCAGCCGATCATAGTATAAACTTCAAACGCGTTTTTCTCGAAACAACGTTTTCAAAATCTAGCTAGACCGTATCTCTAAATCTAATAAACCGATTCTGTTGAAATTTGAACCACATATTGTAAACATGATTCGCAACAACATGACCGTCGATGGTTTTAAAATTTTGATTTTTACTCTTTTTTGCGAAAAACTGCGAAAAAACGCGTTTTTTACTTTTTCCGTTTTTCATCTACCATTTTTTTATTTTTTATAAAACTTTATATCCGAGAGTCATTTTGTAGCTGGTGTCATACTGAATCTAATGGACTTTGATTTTTTTGTTTCAGACAAGCCGTTGCCGAGTTGTGATGGAGCTACCTAGCCCACCTATTTTTGAGGCGATACGTTAAACTATAGTTTTTGTACTTAAAAATGAATTAAAATGAAATAAAATGTTTTGTAATGTATTGCAAGACTTTATTTATCAAGCCCAACAACTTTTATATTCATGTCTTTTATCAAATTCTCCAAAAAAAAATCGCGAAAATAGCCTTTTTTCGTGGCTCCAAAGTGGACTGGTCCCTTAAAACATAACCCACACGGTTCGTGAGCGTGTACGTGTGTGGTGATATCATGTCAAAGTGTAGTAAAATAAGGGACGAACGATAATTCCGGTAGATTTTCAGTGATATAATTCGAATCAATTTTTATGATATCCTTTTGTAGCCAATTAATGTTCGTTAAGATAAGATTTATACTTCTTCAAGATCCAACCCATTTTGTATATCTATATATTTTGTTTAGAGAATTCGATGTACAGAGTGCGCTGGGATCCATGTAGAATCGTATCGGATTCTATTCGATAATGTGGGAATTCTTTAGGGTTCAAATTGGATTCCTACATTGGATTCCTACATTGGATTCCAATGGGAAATCCCGATTAGAATCCAATGTAGAAGCATCACGTTTTAGTATAAAGATCCAGTGCGATAACCCATTGGATCTCGCCGAGGAATTAAGGAATTATGGGAATCCAATCCTACGAAAATTTCTGCACGGATATTGGAGTCTAATATTCCTCTGATTCTGATATTTCTAATTCCCGGACCCGACATCCACTAATAATATTATCTAGTAAGACGACAAACTATGCTACATGCTGCCGTTTTATGATCTTCTGGCGATGAAACTCGTGGAGGGTAGAGGCGAATCTTATGATGCAGTGGCATCCCATGGCTCATCATTGTGGCCAAACTGCGTGAAGGTGCCCCTGGCGGGAACACCATCAATAACGTTGTGGGATTTCCCGTAATTAATATGCCGCAATTTTCGTTGGAGGGCCCCATAAAATACCCGGTACATATAAATACATGTACCATGGCGCGTACATAGATATATGGGGTGTACGAACGAGTACTCGGCTGTGAGAGACGAGTACGTCCAACAGGACGTTTCCAACGCCTCCGTCACGGCTATGGGAATATACAGAAGCCATAAGAAATTCGATCCCGTTCTCCCCGCAATGTCTATATATTTATGTGTATGTGTGTAAGTTTATGTGGGGAAGAGAGACGGCGCGGTGCTTCCCACTTCCTCTATGCCCTCGCGGACGCGATCGAACCGCGACGTGTCTGCGGCGACGGCAAACATCTTCCGCCCTGGCTCTTGCAATTTCTCTGCTCTCCCTATACCATCGTGTCACCGGCTTCTGTCCTGCAGTGCCAAATATACATTCCCCATATCGTGGGAAACCACCACGGGGCGAAAAAAATTAATGTCGCTATTCCTATTAGTCAGATTTTTCCACAAAACCGGCGTGATTGGGACCCAAAATGAACAAGACCAGCAGGCTACAATGGAGGCCTTAGAGTAAAACCGGAATCCGCTGAACAATAAACAATTCCTATCAATTACATGTTGAAAATTGAAAAAAAAACGAGCAGGCCCTCGGAGAAGTGAGATAGGGTAGAGAACGAAAAAGGCGATGAGTGAAATCTATCTTTTTTGTTTGGGAAAACGGTTGTCCGAAAACATGCAAATTACGACCGCAAGTTAGGAGGCTGCTTTTGGTGCCATTGCGAGCATACATGCTCGTTGCAATTGAGTCGTCAGTTTACGGATTTTGGGCTAAAGAGCACGCGGCTCTGATCTAATTTCGGATGTGGAGCAACGACCTCCTTTGAACACACAAAACACCTCTACACGATGTTTATGCCGCAGCGAACGTGTTTCAATGTCCATCGTACAAACAGTTGATAATTGCAACGAATAATCGAAACGTAAGACGATACAAAAATACCATAGTTTTGTCTTGGTGCACCGTGTCTATTCTGCTGACGTCCAGAATAGGGAACGCTAGATTGAAGATGGACCCAATGTACTGGTATTAGAAGCAAAAAGGGCCATATAGACCCACACATAAAAATATTAATATCTCCGTAACGAAAAAGTACTTCGGTTTGATACTTACTATTGGAAGGTGTTCTGATATTGACCCTCTTTCACCTCAGTAAAATCAATGCTACCGCAATGACACATGCCCACTAATGAGAATTGTCAAACTGGTGCGCCACGTAATTCAAAGCTTTCGACTTAGTTTGAAAATTAAGTTCTAGTAATAGGACATTGGGGAATGGCTCCAAAGGGGTGATTTGAAAACTGAGTTTGTACTTTGTTCTAAAAATAGTTTGGGGAGCCGCTGGAGGATAGAGGTGTCCAGCTCTGTTTTGATGCATAGCAGCTAAAGGAAAAGTCAGTTTTGCTATCCCCTGCTTCTTTTCGACCCTTATCTTTAATTCTAAGATACACGTCAATCCCCGTTTCCAATCAATTCAAGTACGTTATCCGTTATGAAATGTTAGTATTTCGAAGACTATCGTTTCTCCATTCTCTTTGCGCCTAGCTATCAAAACAGCTGACGTTACCAATAAAGGTTCGCGGTTCAGGGCCATCATCCACCGAAGCGGAGATGAGCGGGACTAAGCAAAACCAATCAACCGCTAAATTCATGTCCATCGAAGCTGAGTGGAGCGATTCTGATGATTGTTTTTTCCTAGCTGCGCTCATCTCCGCTTTGGTGGATGATAGCCCTCATAGTTCTTCGATAGGCTTGCCCTACTGACACAGCGAACAATTCCACATATACGCGATACCATTTGTCGGCGGTGGTGATAGACCCACCTACCAATGTTTGGTAACATATTTGATGTGTACCGGCGATTTGCAAAAACATATAACGGCATATGTAGGTGTATATAAAAACTGACCTGTGCTCCGCAGCTCGATCCCTCTGTCTTCTGTTCTTGAACCAATTGCTGACTTGAGTCGTAGTGAGACCGGTATTTTCCGCGAGTTCTCGCTTCTCACGAGGTGACGGATACGGGTTTGCAGTGTACCATTCCCTCAAAACACTTCTAGACTTCTCCTTGAAGCAGTAGGAAGTCTCTTCGCCATCCCAGATTGTTCTGGGCAATGGAAACTTTCGTCTAACCCGATACTTGCCTGCAACATTCCACCCACAAGGATCATTAGCCATTGCTTTTCGCCGAGAAACTGTGTTGGCGGTTAGAAGTTAGAATGAAAAAACGTGCTCTAAATTCATTGCTGTATACTGACCGACGGCACCAAGTGATCTTCCTCGTAGCCTCTCAGCCTCGATGTAATGAGCCTTGAGCCACAAATTCTGAAGCTTCGAATGATTGTTCGGACTGAAGGTATGACTCTCGAGGATTTTGTAGAGCTCTTTGAAATTGCAACGATGGAACGCGACGATAGCTTTGGCCTTTAGGACACTCTCGTGCCTGTGAAGCCTCGTACACGCTGGCAACGACCACAGGAACCTACTCAGCCTCTCGACCGAACCGGCCTGTTGGAGTACCTGAACAGACGACACCATCGCCTTGAAGACGATAGACAGGGGGGGCACACTGTTAGTCGGCACAACTCATCCCGGTCTCTCATCCTCTTATTCTAAGTTGTTCTTCTTTCTTTTTTTCTCTGTTTTCCCGACCAGATCCTCGAACGAATCGTCGAAAACTATACACTCTACTCGTCCTTTTATGACACACGCACCGGTACGAGATATTCGACGTTACGTGAAAGTCCGGCGACTCTGCAATCGACGCAATGGTAACGAAGTGATACTACATGAAGATCCTCCGGTAAACTTTAGACAGAAACTTTACGGTCACTTTGGCAATTGACAATGGCATCGGCATCGACGAGTCTATATATTTATTTGCTAAAATAGTTAAGAGCTTTTTCGTGCTGTCGAAGACTACACCCCGGCGCTGTGGGATTCTTTTGGACAATTGGCAATTCTTTCTTCCTAGGCGGAGAGCAGGCCGCTGCTTTCAAAACGTTGCACTGTTAATTTGCTCAGAATACGTTTTACGATCCCTTAAGGCGTCACATCTGAGGAGAAAACATTGTTCTCGCCGCTTTTTTCAGGTTCAAATTATGTATAAAACATCACAAGAATTATATGCATAAGAAATTGTACGCGAAATTTTTTTAATTTATTTTTGGAGCTCTCTTTCCGACGCGCTTTGAAACGCACAAAACAGCCTAGATGGTAAAAAATAGCTATTTGGAGTCGGTTAGTACAGTCCTTGCACAAACCATTTACAACGACCTAACAACTAAAGACCTACTATCGAACACGGTACACGCAGAATTCAAAAGAGAACTTCAATTTCGTCGTAGGACCGTAACTCCTAAATCAATGTTTACACTTTAAACGCGTTTTTCTCGAAACAACGTTTTTACAATCGGGATGAAGCATAATTCGGGCAGTTTTCTTCCGATTGACTTGACACTTCAATTGTAGATTCTTAGATAGTTTACCTAAAAAAGTGCACACAATTTTTACGATTCATCAACAATTCTCGTTTTTTTTTAAATAAATTAAGACCGATTTTTTAGCGAAAACAAAAAATTATTCAAAATAATGCCATTTTGCGAAAAAATGCACATCTATTAATAATTGAGAAGCAGGCGAACAAAGTCGGACTTGTCCACACTACGTCATTTTTTTCGTTTTCTTCCAGCATACCTTTATTAGCCCCCTAAATATTTTAAATCAAATCCGGCTCTAAACACCTCAACATTTATTGAAAATTGCATTTTCAAGGGAAAAAGCCGTTTTTGGGCACAAAATAAAACACTTTTTCCTTAATTTGACGTAGTGTGGTCAAGTTTGGTTTTGTTCGCCAGCTCCTCAAGTGTGTGTAGTTTTCTAGCAAAACTAATGTAAATGACAATTTTTTGTTCTAGGTGTTAATTCATAAAAGCCACCATTTTGTATTATTCTTTATAATGATTTTTTTGTATACGTAAACCCATGTAGGAGAAACACTTCGAACCTCATTTTGATTGCGCTTTCAGTATTCTCAAAATAAAATTCCCAAAAAAGTCTTATCTTACGGTAAGCCACGTAGATGTAACGCCGTAATAACCATTTCTTACTTTTTCGAAAAATATACTCCCACGCAAACAAAATTTTCATTGTACTTGAAACTTATAGAAATTTGTATCACCCTCGAGTGAAAAATGTCTCTCCTATAATGAATTCAATCTCGCATCATCCGCAGGACAATTAAAAAGTAATTCTCTTGCCATGCAAGACCACATTCAAATTCGGCATTAGGTCGTATTCCCGTAAATTGTTGGCGTCCGCGGTGACTAACTCGAAGCTAAAGTTGACAGCCGTGTCAGCCAATAGATTTTGGTGAAGCTCCCTAAGTATGTTTTCCGTAGAATGAAACTTCCGCCCTACTGGAAACATACCCCAACCAAATCGCGTTTGAATATCAATAGTGAGTATATCGATAGCCCGTGATTCGAACCGATTCCCGATCAATGTCAGGTTGACCTAGAGACACTTTTGTGAAAGTGACACACGAGCGGAGTGCCGAACCCGTGCCAAAAAGACGGAATAAGCTAACAAGATGGCTTGCACTGCCACGCGCGAGAGTGATAACGACGGTATACCCGGAGACCTAATTTGACAAGTTTATTGTCTTTTCTTGGGCGACGTATAACGTTCGGGTATCGTACACGCGCACTCCGTCACTATATATTCAATTAAATCGACGCCAACCAGAAGGGAGTCTTGTTCGCGAAAAGAGCCGAAGAGAGAAAGAGAAGATAAATAATATCGTGCGATATTATTACAACACAAAATTACAACAGCAAAAACTCGTTTATAAATATGTACACGTTAATAATATGTGGTAGGGTTTATGAGAACATTATACGAAGAATCAGGCGTGCTTGGAATAACAGACATTCTTGGTGGAACAAAAGTGTGCAGCTCCATTGAAATCATCATTGACATCTGTCGCGAAAGAACATTTTTAAGGACCACACGTATGATTCTTGTATCGGAAAAGATCTTTTCCTGGCTAGAACTGCAGGAAAATACTTATTCGATACCCCTGTTGGTCGATGAAAAACTATCACGACCTGGAGACCAATTGAAGCTATCTCATTGGAGCAGCATCCTTAACTTCCATGCGAATCTTTTCACGATGCGAGGGTAGGACGGAACAAGAAAAAAAAATTCAGAAAAATTATACTCAGTGATAGCCGAAACAACCGAAAGAATGACTGCCATATCCAAATATGATTAAACCCTTCTCATCCGATGAACGCCGGTTCCTGTTTACTTCCTTTCTCCCCTTGTCCATGCAATTATCATCATTCAGCCAGACATCATTCCTAAATTTGGCCTTCAGTGCAAAGTGCATAACAGACACACCTATTTTTTTTTAACAAACCTTGTTGATGTTTCTCCAAGCCTATTGGATTACTAGCTAGCACTGAATGCGTCATGGTACAAACGGTTCATGCTATAAATTGAACCGATCCTGAACTTTCATCACCTCCATACTCGTTCCATAACTCATACCCGTGAAAAGATTCGCATGCGAAGTTAACCCTCGCTTGCCGATTCGGTTTTCCGATCGTACATCCAGCTACCAATCTCAAAGCTACCCGCCAGCACGTCTGGATCAACCAAAAATCTTCTTCGAATCCCAGAGTAGTAAGCAATAATTGGCCACAAGTATTCCGTCGCTATATGGGGCCTTGACAATCATATACCTGCATCGTAAATAGGGACGATACAAGGTGATAGTTCGTGATAGTCCATGATAGTTGGTCTACCATCAACATCGGTCATTTTGTATGCTTCCACCAGCGATGAAAGGGAAAAACTCTATTCTCCTTTGACAAGCTACGGCAAACAGTTGGCCATGGAAGGTGTAAGTGTGTCGAGTAAGTTGTCCCGTACACGGATCTTGCCAATCGTACATAATCAAATTTTCATCATGCACTCCAGGGTTGTCGCAGTTATGAGTCACCATGAACATGGAATCTGATGAATTGCCCGTGAAAGACAAGACTAGACGATAGCGCGAATATGGAAATGACAAGCAATGAAGTACACCAAGGAGTGATGATGGGATGTAGGTTGACGATAGTAACTTACCTCACACACGCAAGCCACTTGTTCCTGGGTGAAGCCAAAACTGGGCAAATGTCCATTAGCGGCGACGGCTGGGTTTCCGCCTGCGGAACTTGCCGGGCTGTCTTGAGGGCTGTACGTGGTGAGGCCCGAGCCCGGTTGAGGGCCGTAAGGGCCGTTTGCTTCAACCGATCCGGTCGCATGGCCGACCAGCGAGTTTGGCGTTCCCTGAGGGCTGTAATCACCGGTCGAGCCGCCGAGTACGTCGATCGAATTATTCGTCGGGCCAACGACGCCACCAACGGTGGACGGTGCCATTGCGGTACCGTCGCCTCCGCTGCCAGCCACACCTGCGCCCCCGTATCCCATCATCACCTGTTCGCCGGTATCGCCGGCATCGCCGTCGTGGCCCCCTACGGGCCCGATGTTATTTCCTCCACCCTCCACCGTGAACCAACCCCCCAAGTTAATAATCTTGTAGATTTTAATAAAACGAACCCAATTACTTTAGCTTTACTTTTGGCCCAAGAGCTCGCAATCCCTCGGTCCCTTTTGCTTCTCGTCACTTCCGTCTACTCTTTCATCAGCTCACATCGCGTATTCCTCGTCTTGCGATCATTGGACCAGCGGACTCCTTCCAATTTGTATATAAATGTGCGTTTATATTCCGTACTCCTTCTCTCTCTCTCTCTCTCTCTCTCTCTCTCTCTCTCTCTCTCTCTCTCTCTCTCTCTCTCTCTCTCTCTCTACCTATCTCTTTTTTTTCTCTCGTACCTTTCGCCCCAACGAGAGACAGCGCACATCCGCATGTGGGCCAAGTCCGTGCGAGCGAGGGAAACGATCGGTATATTTTTAGACGAGGAATGCTGTGCTTCGAGCTGCTCTACACCCGTTTTTCTAAATGCAAGCTTTTGTATGCGGCGAGTCTTGTGCGCAACGAGTAGTCATGGCCGGCCATAAGACCGATATATATATATATATATATATATATATAT
>CALYCA010000130.1:0-26359 GCA_944452715.1 Ophion slaviceki | reverse complement strand
ATATATATATATATATATATATATATATTTGTAATTTATTATTGCAAAAAAATATATACGGTGGAATCGGCACTAACTCTACGTCAATTCGATCCTTGAACGCTAAGACTTGGTCCATAATTGTTGATGTTATTTATGTAATTTTCAGTTACGGGAGAGATGGAGAGTTCTTGAAAGTGCAGTTACTTGCTTAAAGAACGCATACAATATTTTCAAATTCGAACGGTTCCTATAATGTGCCAAAGGCTGACAATGTTCGTATGAAAGATTGAGAATTGTGTCCAATGAAAATAATAAAAACCATAGGGACACGTTGCTAAATAAGGACCTTGGCAGACCTTGTTTAAATGACTTAAAAAACTCTACGCATTCTTATTGTTTCGTTTTCAACAAATCATATCGTTTTTGGATTTGGACTCTTGTCAGTTTCAAATCAATCATGGACGAAATCTTGATGTGGTAGTTGAACCCATAATAATGGAGCTGGCATCAAATGTCCCATATATATTTATATATACGTTGGACAGACAGATAACGCGACCGTAACGCAAAAGTATTTCGGGGAACGATTTTTTTGTCTCTCTGCGACATCTCGGGTGGTCAGGGACGCGAGACAAGTAGTTTTCTACTTCGCACGATGTACTTACTCCAGGAATTTGTAAGGATTGTGTACGTTGGACGGCTGGAGTCTCGAATCGGCGAAAACTGTGAGTGGTCGTAGCGGTATGTTCTCTTCGAGACCGGTCAGTCTCGCGTCCATCACCAGTTGATTCATCGCACTGTCGCTCAAACCACTAGAGAACAAAAACTGTCTTGTAACAAAAACTAATGAAAAATTCTCACCAATGATAATAAAAAATAAAATCTTCGCATAATTATCGTAGCTATCGATCTTTTTTGTTGCCCATTTTTTCGGATACACACCGGCACGAATATTTTTAAAATCCGAAGAAATTGATAAGAGATCTTTCATTGAGTTGAGCTTCTTTTGTTTCGAAAGGAAAATGGTCGGACGATTTTTTTTCTCACTAGATTGACTAGTTGAGGGATAACACCACTCTAGGATTTTGGAAAAATTGTTTTTTTTTTTTGCTTAAAAAATACTTTGGGGTCATAAAAACAATATGCAATTGGTCCTGTAGCGAAACATTTTTTTTAAAGATTCAATTGTCGATTTTGCCGCAGCGCCTCGGACTTCTTTCAGGCGCCTCGTACAACTTTAAACGCGTTTTTCTCGAAACCACTTTTTTTAAACTGGAAGGACGGATTACTCGAACACCTTTGCATGGATCGATTTGAAATTTGTATAGTAGCTTCACAATTACGTTCTCTATGGGAGTACGTAGCCATTTTTTTATTAACAGTTAACTTTTTTTTTATAACCAATTTACTGCTTATTTTTGGGCAAAAAATCGGTTTATTTCTTTCAAAGTCCGCCATTTGTTCAAAATTGGATTTAAAAAATCCCTACGGAGTCCCATAGCTAATAATATATAGATTATAATTTTTTTGTTGTTTTTTGTTCCAGGTCTTATACTTTACCAGAAAACCGCCCTTCCGTGGAGCTATTTGTAAAAAACACGTTTTTCAAGATGTGCTCTGTCGCCGCCATTTCGTATGAAAATTATGATAATTTTTTTTCAATACTTTAATATGTGTTAAATAAATCCTCTCAAAAGAAATCCTATTCCTTTTTTCATACTCCCAAAATAAATTGTCAAAGTTAGGCCTTATTTTCTGCCGCTAGAGTGGTGTTATCCCTTAAGGTTTTCGAAGGACTGACGTGGAATGTCGATGAGTATTATTACCCTGCTAAGTTTGGCACAACTTGGTGAGATCTCGCCGTAACGGGATTGCCCCCTTCAAGCACACCGGCTCTCTGTAACGAAGAGTACGGCAAAAAGTCGATCGAGTTTGTCGGCGATGCCTGCGAAGCGTGGAATGGATTGAAAATTTGAACGAAAGAAAATCATAATTCAAAAATCACGCCGCGAATTGATTTTCACGATGGACAAAAAGAGGTATTACCTTGGATGCGTTATTCGCATTCGCCTTGAGGGATTTGGCCCTGTGGAAGTTCTGATGTCCCCTTCGCATGCTCGACCATACGCTTCCGAAGAGCGAGTGATTTCGCTGTAAACACGGAACAGTTCGACGATTAATTGTTTCGTATAAATTTGCTCACCGGGGAAAATATTTTGGTTGCATGTAATGCAAATTTTTGTTGAATGTCCTACTACACTTTTCCATGTTATCAAATGAATCGATATATTCACTTCAAATGTTCATTCACTAAATGTTTTAAGGGGTTACCCCCACTTGCGATTTTGAAAAAATCGTTTTTTTTTATTGCTTTTTTTTAAGTATGAGTATCCGGGCCCATACTTCTGTATGGGCCCGGAATAGATGACTCTATGTAAGTTTACAAAAAAAATATTTTCTTCGTGTAAACTGAAATTGAAACTTTAAACGCGTTTTTCTCAAAATGGCATTTCTGAAGTCGGTGACCAAGATTACTCGAACACTAATGAACCGATATTCTTGAAATTTTGCAGGCTTATTTAATACATAAAAATGAAGTCTTTAATCGTTCGATTTTTTTTCGAAAAAAATGGCCGTTTTATAGCCAAAAAACGGCCGTTTTTTTTCGTTAAAATCGAACCATTAACTTTGACTGTCCGCCATTTTGTGAAAAATGAATATTTTTTAAAATCCTTCGATTAAAGACTAGTTTACACTTATATTTGACTAAATCCATCCGCATTTTTTTTTTCAGATGATCCACTTCGCCGCAATGTTGGTCACCGCAAACCGTGTATATAAAAACATTATTTCATTGACGGCCATTTGCCACTAAACAATGTAATATTTTTCAATAAAAAAATTACTGAAAGAGCTTCAAGATGTGTTCTTTAAGATGGTATATTGATCGATTAAAAAAGATTTGTATTTTTCTTTAAAAAAAATTCATGAAAAAGGCCTTTTTTTGCGCTACAAGTGGGGGTAACGCCTTAATTGATTATAGCTGACTCCATGAGAAACAGTTTTGTTGTTGCGAATATGTAATATTTCATTGAAGACTTTTCAATTCGCTCTAATATGAGTACATATTTAATTTGAGTAAATATTTGTGCTCTTCATGAGATGATACTGCTTTTAATAGAAATATGCATGTTTGACTCTAACGATATATTATTCATGTCTCATAAATATTCGTTCTATTGATGAGTACTTTTGCGTTCGGGTTTTCTATGTAAAATCTGGACCCTTGTCACTACAAAATGCAGGGTTTTAAATGCCGACTTCGAATGCACATCACTCACTGAATATTCATTCAAAATTACGAGGGTTGTGATTTGGGATTTTTCGTCGCACGATGACTGTTCTCGGTCAGAATGTAACGTACAGCACGCTCTTGTTCCGTCGGCTGAACATTGTCTCGCATTTCATCAATTCTTTATTATAAGAATAGACCCTCTAGTAAAACATTTAATTGACTTGAATAAATGATTTCTTCATAGTTGAGACTCAGTGGAAAGTTTATTTGAATACATTCCTGTTGTGCTTGAAAAAATAACTTCCAAAGTCTAATAGACATTCCGATAGAGTTAGATAAAATATAGTTGATGCAAACAAAATTATATCAAATATACCGCGTTTAATTGATTCAAACAAATGATTCCACCTGCGGTATAGGTCTCAAAAAACAAATACAGGTAAATGGATTGTCGTAAAATTTTATCGGGGATTAAGATGAATTATTTTCCTCCGATTTTTTACCCTGTGCGTCGGCTCAGGATTATCATCCAGAAGTTCTTCGAGGTTTCCGGATATAGCGCGCTTCAATTCGGGACCGGCTTCGTGAAGCGTGCGCAATCCCGCCTGCAGCGTTACGGTGTTCTGACAGTCCTTGTCACCGTCCTTCATTTCCTGCTCTTTGCGCTTCTTGAATCTTCTGAAGTAATCCTGAATGAGGAATGTCGCGTAAAACTTGCCCACTGTTACCTCGTCGTCGACTGAAAGAAATGTCGAAAATTCAGATTCCTTCTTGTCGTTAGATGTTGTTTTTAGGTCAAATTGGGAAAAGTCGTAATTTTCCAGACGCTCGCGCTCGATAATTTTTTTAATTTCAGTACCTGCTGATGTTAATCCTGCATTTTTACCAGACTCGGCTGGTGATTAGGAGGAAGCAAAATGGCATAGCAAAATAGCAGTAATTAACCGAATCGCAAATTAAATACAACATAATGCAGCGTTCTATGCTATTTTTAAAGTATTTCGTGTTGCACTGAGAAAATGATATATTTTTATTCACCAGGATTTGTTACTATTGACAAATGGTAAAGTTGGATCCGGCGAAATAAATATCTTCTTACAGTTAATGAATCATTCAGTAGAGTCTCTGATTAGCCACTGAATGAAATGACGGGGTAAACGATCCGTCAGAAGGCATTGTTTTTCGTACAAATAATTTTATAAGAATTAGTTGATTTCTTTTTTATACACTCTTGTTGCATTATATAATTATAATTTTGCAACTGATTTCATGTCGGTGCGGTGCTTTTGTGTTGAACGCCGTAAAAACCCTGGACCATCCTCAATTTCGGGCATTAATGTCACCCTCAAATGTCCGCTATAGCCGCAAAGTTTTGCATTGCTTAAATTCGACAGGGCTGCATGGTATGTTGAAGCGATGAAATCGGCGTCTAACACTCGGTAATGCTTTCTTGTATGTCATAATGCACATGGACAAACCTCCTGGCGGTGGGACAACTTGATCGAGAAGTTTCGGACTAGTTCTCTTCCATATCTTCTTGATAACAGCCCTCAAAGAGGCGTTACACTCGTCGATATTACCCTCAGTTTTGATACGGAGAGAAGTTCTGACGACTGCGAAAAGTGTGGCATTGAAGAGAACCGTACCGTCGCTATTTAACGGCATGTTCATTGAGACGAGCCTCTGAAAGTACAATACAAGGAAAATTGCATTTGTCGGTCGACGAGGGTCCAGCAAAGTTGCAATAAAAGGCGCGTCCGAGAACCACGCGTCAAGATAGCGGCCCGCATGGCTTGTTAGCTACGCATATAATTCGAATATTTAAGGGGGGAGGTATATCTAGGTGAGGAAAGAAACTTGCTGGTTTTCATGATTAAAAAAAAAAAAATTTCTTCATCATTTTGCGACTTACGCTCTGTTTTATTGCTACTTTTTGCAGTTACATGATATGTTTATTTTTTCTTAAGGGGTTACCCCCACGTGCGATTTTGAAAAAATCGATTTCTTTTATTGCATTTTTTTGAAGTGCAATTTGAAGTGCAGTTTTTTTTTTGATGCCCAGAATAGATGACTCTATGTAAGTTTACAAAAAAAAAAATATTTTCTTCGTGTACACTGAAATTGAAACTTTAAACGCGTTTTTCTCAAAATGGCATTTCTGAAGTCGGTGACCAAGATTACTCGAACACTAATGAACCGATCTTCTTGAAATTTTGCAGGCTTATTTAATACATAAAAATGTAGTCTTTAATCGTTCGATTTTTTTTTTCGAAAAAAAAAAAATGGCCGTTTTATAGCCAAAAAACGGCCGTTTTTTTTTCGTTAAAATCGAACCATTAACTTTGTCCGCCATTTTGTGAAAAATGAATATTTTTTAAAATCCTTCGATTAAAGACTAGTTTATACTTATATTTGACTAAATCCATCCGCATTTTTTTTTCAGATGATCCACTTCGCCGCAATGTTGGTCACCGCAAACCGTGTATATAAAAACATTATTTCATTGACGGCCATTTGCCACTAAACAATGTAATATTTTTCAATAAAAAAATTACTGAAAGTTCTTCAAGATGTGTTCTTTAAAATGGTATATTGATCGATTAAAAAAGTTTTGTAGTTTTCTTTAAAAAAATTCATGAAAAAGGCCTGTTTTTGCGCTACAAGTGGGGGTAACGCCTTAATCTTTAAATATGGCGGAGGTATGGCACGTTCTTCTAAGCTGCATTTTCGAAACTGGCGTGACGTATAGCTTAAAACCTAATCAACCGATTCCGATGAAATTTGGCATATATCTTTCTACCCTTATTGGTTAAAACATAACCCTAAATGTTCTTGAAAATAAAATAAAAAGTAGTTTTTTATTCCAAAATGTAGCCATTTATTTCGCAAAATTCAATCTTTTTGTTTCAAAGCGTACCATTTCATCGATTTTCAATATTTATCGCTTTTTCTTGGTTCATATTTTGCGTGTGAGTGTTAACAGAAGAAACATCTTGGTTGGTTTTTTTTTCAGATTAATCCCGCCGTCGCTACTTGTCACGCCGTCTGACAACATCCGCTGCAACCCGTTTAGAAGACTATGCCATACCTCCGCCATTTTTAAGATCAATTTACAAAATATCACGCAACAACCAAAAGTACTAATAAAACATACCCAAAGTCTCAAAAATGGCGAAGACATTTTTCCTTTTAAAAAAAATCATGAAAATCAGAATTTTTTTCCTCGCCGAAAGGTATCTGCCCCCTTAACAGCAATTCGCTTACTTGCGGAGCGTCTCGTAATTAATCTGTTCTTTATTCAACAAGAGTGTAAAATTTTGCGATTGGTGTGGAAATAATGGTTAGACCGAACATCGTCAAATTGAAGCTCGTCCTTATTTTCTCCCGCGACAATAATTATCCTACGGTAGCTGAACAAATGTCCCTTCAAAATGCTCCCCGAATACCATTTTCTCGAATGATGCTAATTTTTATAAATAAAGACAGACAGGAATATACGGGGGCTGCGAAATCGTAATAACGAAAATTGTACCTTGCACGCGACACGATGTGGGCAGAGCTTTCCAAAGCCAAGAGGCGGTGAAATTTTTCGCAAAAGAGTCACAACGTCCAGATGCTTTATGCGGCCCTTTGCATCGGGGTCGTACTCCGACCAGAGACGTATAAATTCGTCGAGATGATGCGGTCCGAGAATTGACCAGTCTCTCGTCAAATAATCAAAATTGTCCATAATAACAGCAACGAATAAATTTATAATCTATGGAAAAGACGGTAATACGAGAGCCATATTATTTCGATAAAAATTCGATGACATTTTTTACGTGTTTTTATTTTTTAATTGGATGTAAATAGAGTACTCACGAGGAAGGAGCACAGTACGTAGAAAGAAATGAAGTAGGGAAAGGCAATGTCGTTACCGCAGCCAGCCGGATTGTTTTCGTCGTCGCTTTTTGGATCGCACTTTACTTCGCCGGGTCGTGCCGAACAGTCGAGCATAATATTTTGCCAGGATTCTCCTAAAAAAGAAAGAAAAAGTTTTCAACGTCGCACTAATCCTCTCGGATGTAAAATTTGAACATTTTTTTCGCGCTTTGCCGACCTGTCGCTGATCTGAAAAGCACGAGAACGGCTTGTGGAAAAGTTTGGAAGTTGTTGTTGCGATGTATCTCAGTCTCGTCGTCGAGAATTATTTTTCCGAAGACCTGAAACGTATAAGGTGTGTGAGTTTGTTTAGCTCTCATACTTATGCGATGGATGAATACATTTACTCAAGTTAAATATATAATTTCATTGCAGCGAATAAAAAAGTACATTTAAGTTATATCAAAATTTTTAAGAGTTAAATAGGCGTTAAATTGTTCTTCATTAGCGTCAGTGGATAAGATTCTGACCACGCCCTCTCTCCGATCGAGCTGAAATTTTGCACAAACCTTCCGTTTAATATTTTAAGATAATCCCTAAAGGGATTTTTGACGACTCGCAATAGTTTTCGAGATATTCAATTTTTAAGTTATTTATCTTAACGCGTACCGACTATATCTATATCTGCTACGTCTACATTAATACCTACATATGTTATAGCGCCCTTTGGTTTGTCCAAACAAACAAACCCAATCCCAAAAGCTATTGCGCGTCGCCAAAAATCCCTTTAGGGGATGTCTTAAAATATTAAGGGCGTCTTTGTCCTTGAAATGCAGCGGGAGATGTTAGCGGCTCAACATGAGCAGCTAGAAGAAGAGGAGGGATGCCTCTATGGACCAGGCATTGCCGATTAGCGGTAATTATAAACACATTTGTGTAAACACATTACAAAACTTTAAACGCGTTTATCTCGAAAACACGTTTTTAAAAATGGCTGACATTCTCCTGACCGCTGTAATTAACATATCGACCTGAAATTTGATGAGCATACTCAGAAAATATGTCTTCACGGAATGACGGATCGTTTTTTCGATAGATACATTTTTGCATTTATTATTTATCTTTTTATGCGAAAAAAAACGCGAAAATTCGATTTTTTTTTAATTGCCGCCATTTTCCGAAATTTGTACTAAACGAAAAACCCATCCGTCATTCCATGACCAAAGGGTCACAGATTGATAATATGCTTTGAATTTGTGTTTCAGATCAACAAAGAGGGGGCAGTGATGTCAGCCGTTTACCTCCCGCGATTTGAGGACCTGTTTTCGCGGAGCTGCAACGGCCGCCATTTTGGTTTTTTTTTTCAAAAAAAAATTTTTTTAACGTTCTGTATATCATGAATAAAAGCAAGAAAAAAACCGCACTTAAAAAGCTTTACTTGTTTCCTTTTAAAAAAAAACAAAATGTAAACACCTGAAATATGGCACTCCAAGGACAAAGTCTCCCTTAAAAGGGAGGTCTGTGCAAAATTTCAGCTCGATGGGGGGTGGGTCGGAACCTTACCCGCGTCAGTTCTCATCGATTGAAAGATTAGTTGGTGAAAGCATATCCCTTCGGTGAATATCAATCAACAATTTTAGCACACCGCGACACAAACGAAATTTCATTTGGTTCAAACAACTTCTTTCTCATGGTATAGCTTACGAACCTGCATTCCTATGACGGCGTAAATGAAGAAGAGCATAACTATGAGAAGGGCGACGTATGGTAAAGCCTGAAAGGATTTGATGAAGGTCCACAGTAACGTTCGAATGCCCTCGCCTCTGCTCAGCAATTTGACGAGTCGCATGACCCGGAACAGTCTGAAGAAGTTGATGGAAATGATGTTCGAACCGGGCTGAAAAAATGTTACGTTTTTTTCTTCAAGTCTCCTCAATCTTCCCCCCCCCCCCTCAGTTTTTCTTTCTCCTTCCGTCAAAATGCAACATTTTTTTTCCAAAGATCAGACTCGGGTCAACCTTCCGTCTGATCCTCGCAATTCAATCCACCACGCGGCCAAAAATACATCAATAAAGAGAAATAAGTAACAAAAAATGTGTATAAAGACGACAAAATGGGGATTGTTAGAGAAGCTTTCGCACGGGGTAGTTTACGGAGCGAGCGCACATTCTCATTGGACATATGTCTTACGTTCCATTTTCACTACAGCAGGATTTTTCGTGCACAAATCCGGCTAAATGTTCGTCTCCTGCGTCTCTTTCTCTCCCTCTCTCCCACTCGCTGGTGTTGCTTGTGAATTTTGTTCTTTTTTTTTCTCCGCGATTATAAATGCCAGCTTCGCAACACGACGGCGAGGACTTTCGTGTGTCGAATCCTTTGGTAGCTGAATATACGTACGTACGTATTCTTGTGTTTGTTTTTGGAGTGAGGATTAAAAAAAAGAAGTAAATTTGGATAAAAATAGTAAAACGGGGCAAAATACTGTTGCACCTTGTTTCGCACTACTGATTATATCAGCGACTCGATTAATCACGCTTCATTCGCATAGTTGTTTTTTCTTTCAATTATCGGGGTCTGGAACACACGCAACCACACACGCGCACACACACACGTTGCTACGTTACAGTTCTCTATATTGGGACACATGGAGTTGCACCACGAGGAAGAGCACGTTGGAGATGGTAAAAAAGAAAAGAAACGATTTTCGAATCGCCGTGAGAAATATTTTTCGTCTTGTGCTCTTCATTAACGAAATAAGTTCTTTCTCGCAATGGCCACTGTATGCAAAAAATTTTGGCCGTGTTTTATCCATTGATATTTTTCCGACCCACCCTAATTTTGTTCGTTAAGGGGTCACTCCCACTTGCGATTTTGAAAAAATCGATTTTTTTTATTGCATTTTTTTGAAGTTCAGTTTTTTTTTATGCCCGGAATAGATGACTCTATGTAAGTTTGCAAAAAAAAATATTTTCTTCGTGTAAACTGAAATTGAAACTTTAAACGCGTTTTTCTCAAAATGGCATTTCTGAAGTCGGTGACCAAGATTACTCGAACACTAATGAACCGATCTTCTTGAAATTTTGCAGGCTTATTTAATACATAAAAATGTAGTCTTTAATCGTTCAATTTTTTTTTCGAAAAAAATGGCCGTTTTATAGCCAAAAAACGGCCGTTTTTTTTTGTTAAAATCGAACCATTAACTTTGACTGTCCGCCATTTTGTGAAAAATGAATATTTTTCAAAATCCTTCGATTAAAGACTAGTTTATACTTATATTTGACTAAATCCATCCGCCTTTTTTTTTCAGATGATCCACTTCGCCGCAATGTTGGTCACCGCAAACCGTGTATATAAAAACATTATTTCATTGACGGCCATTTGCCACTAAACAATGTAATATTTTCCAATAAAAAAATTACTGAAAGTTCTTCAAGATGTGTTCTTTAAGATGGTATATTGATCGATCAAAAAAGTTTTGTAGTTTTCTTTAAAAAAATTCACGAAAAAGGCCTTTTTTTGCGCTACAAGTGGGGGTAACGGCTTAATTCTTTAGATTGAGTCTTCTGCGAATCGTGCATTCCCATGATTATTGTAGTAATCGAATAAGAACAGAGCGATCGAACTAATGGTCGCATCATAAAACTGCAATCCCTTCTCCGCCGAGTGATTCGAGAATTTCTTTTTCCATTCTTCCCCATTTCCGTACTACGTAACATACGTGCATGAACAACAAAACAATATCTACGAAAATCCATCAATCGCTATCTAAATTGAGCCTAGAGGGACAGGGGGGGGGGGCTCAGCGTTTGCTGGACACGCACACACACAGACCCTCGAGCGAGAGCACGATTTCATACACGCGTACATACTTTTTGGACGTTCGTTGGGAGTGAACCTCCCGCCTTGGCATGCAGCCGTGCCTAGAAATGAAATTGCAACAAAAAATGGGTATATCCTCATTCAGGATAAACGCAAACATAAGACGAAAAAAAAATAAGAAAAAAAATGATACTGAAACGAAAGAAGGTATGATCGTGTGGCCGAGTCCCTGAAATTCGATGGCAGGACGATGTATTCGTACCGACTTTCCTGTGAAACACGTTTTGTTTTCTCTCCGAGAATGTTTTTCGTGTTCAAATATGTCTCGCGTAGAGAAGTGCATTGTGATGATGGCTGGCAATCGGGAATTCGATAACTTACGTTCACTTCGGAATAGACGATGTCTATGAAGCTACCCAGGACTATGATGAAATCAAAAACGTTCCAGGCGTCACCGAAGTAATTCTGCGCAACGTAATAATATTTTTCATTACAAATGCAAATAATATTCACGAATAATTATTTTTAACAATGAAATATAAGTGGCAGGCTGACCTTGAAGCGAAAAGCTGCGAGTTTGAAGACGAATTCCAGAGCAAATACCGCTGTGAATATCATGTTGAGCACGTCGAGGGCGTGGGTGTACGGATCCGGTTGATTGTAGAATTTCATCGCGAGAGTTATGGTATTTATGATAATGAGGGTGAATATCGTGTACTCGAACGGCTGTGATGTCACGAACCACCAGACTTTGTACTGTATGCGATGCTTCGGTATGTACCGTCTCACTGGTTTCGCCTTGAGGGCAAATTCTATGCAGTTGCGCTGTGACGAAAACGCGGGGAACAAAGAATACATCAGTTGATGAGGGAAACCGGAAAAGCTTCTTCGATTGACTCGTCATTGTGGTGATTGAAGTGGTGATGAGAGTATTGCCCATAGCCATCTCTCTTAACGGTTTACATCTACCGGGGGGGGGGGGGGCATTTTCAGAAAATATTTTGATTCGCAATATTTGCATTATGCATTTTCAGGGAATATTCCTAAAATTGGATAAGCTGCAGCTTCACCGGCGTGAATTTTAACATGGCTTGTCAATCGCTTTTTTGTGAATAATTTCTCAATTCGATCATTATTATTTGACCAATTTTCATGTGTACATATTTAAGTTTTGGAAGGACCGGCCAAGCAACGTAAACATTCAACACCGAACGCGCACGGTCGTTGACGCGTATGAAAAATTCTGACGCATGCAATCGAACGTGGCGTCGGGCCTCTTTATATGTGGGCGTGTATACATTTTACGTACTTGATTCTTGTCGAGTTCGCAATTTTTGTACTCCTGTTCGCCTTCGTTTTGGAAGGTTACGATGACGAAACCGACGAATATGTTGACCATGAAGAATGCAATGATGATTATGTATATGATGTAGTAAGCGGCGACAATCGGCCGAAAATTGTGAATCGGACCGTAGTCTTCGCGATTCGAGTCAATAGAGACGTACAATAAGCTGCGAAGATAAAAATCAACGAACAATTACCGATTCATCGTGATTTTGTGATTTGGTATTTTATCGTTACTATTTTTTTTATTGGTTTTTTCCTAAGGTACACGCTTTTCGCGTTTGTTACCTATTCTTTTCCCATCATTAGCCTTATTTCCTCTACTGTTTACTCCTTTTTTTCTCCATCTCTTTCCCTGTTCCCCCTCTTGCGGCCGCAGCCGACTTCCCCCTCTGTATTATATTCATCATGACATTTCTGTCATGGGTATAGGGGAAACTGCGGAAAACCTATACCAACACAGCCGGTCATCGAGTTCGCCCCCCAGTTGTGGAACTAGTCTTATTTCGCCGCGAAATGCCGAAGAAAAACATTTCACGACGAAATGTACGCGACTGGGATTCGAACCCGGGACCTCCCGGTCCGCTGGTTTAGTGGCGAGCACGCTAACCACTAGACCATCGCACCGGTCATTTTATCGTTACTATTTGTAGTATTAAGGGGTCGTCTCACTTTAGACGCTAAAAAAGGCCATTTTCATGAACTTTTTGATAGGTTTGTATTATGGATATTGATATCAAAGTTATTACACTTAATAATAAAACTTTCGAAATACATTTAAAAAAATTGTTTTTTTTTTAAATTTAAGTCACTATTTATAGACGAAAATGTCCTAAAAAATGTAGGTCTGCGGTGTTGATGAAATCTCGTAGATGGATCATCCGAAACAATAAAATCAAACGGTTTTAGATTCAGTGTGTTAATGGCAGCGCATATCATACGATTTTTGATATATGCAAAAATAACAAAATGGCGGACATAAAGAAAACAAAGAAAACGTGTTTTTTCCCCGCTTTTGGCAAAAAAAGTAAATATGAAAATTGCTTCAGTAGTTTCAAAGATTTGATCAACAAGCCGTCGAAAAACGTTGTTTCGAGAAAAACGCGTTTAAAGTTTGTTTGGGTTACGTAAATACATAAAACTTTTTTTTAAATGTATTTCGACAGTGTATTTATTGAGTGTAACAACTTTTATATCAATGTCTATAATATAAACCTATAAAAACAAATCGTGAAAATCTTTTTTAGCGTTTAAAGTGAGAAGACCCCTTAAGGGGTTACCCCCACTTGCGATTTTGAAAAAATCGATTTTTTTTATTGCATTTTTTTGAAGTATAAGTATCCGGGCCCATACAGAAGTATGGGCCCGGAATAGATGACTATGTAAGTTTACAAAAAAAAATATTTTCTTCGTGTAAACTGAAATTGAAACTTTAAACGCGTTTTTCTCAAAATGGCATTTCTGAAGTCGGTGACCAAGATTACTCGAACACTAACGAACCGATCTTTTTGAAATTTTGCAGGCTTATTTAATACATAAAAATGTAGTCTTTAATCGTTCAATTTTTTTTTTCGAAAAAAAAAAATGGCCGTTTTATAGCCAAAAAACGGCCGTTTTTTTTTCGTTAAAATCGAACCATTAACTTTGACTGTCCGCCATTTTGTGAAAAATGAATATTTTTTAAAATCCTTCGATTAAAGACTAGTTTATACTTATATTTGACTAAATCCATCCGCATTTTTTTTTCAGATGATCCACTTCGCCGCAATGTTGGTCACCGCAAACCGTGTATATAAAAACATTATTTCATTGACGGCCATTTGCCACTAAACAATGTAATATTTTTCAATAAAAAAATTACTGAAAGTTCTTCAAGATGTGTTCCTTAAGATGGTATATTGATCGATTAAAAAAGTTTTGTAGTTTTCTTTAAAAAAATTCATGAAAAAGGCCTTTTTTTGCGCTACAAGTGGGGGTAACGTCTTAAGATCAAATTAGATGTTCGGTGACCAAAGTACGTATTCCATTGATGGGCAGGACCAATTGATTCATTCATTAATTTGGAAGATAATTAATTACGGGAGAACATTCAAATTACGTCCTTATCGGAATATGATTCTTACCTTGGCCAACCCTCGAATGTCGATACCGTGAAAAGTGTCAGCATAGCTTTGGCTACGTCGTCGAAATGAAAACGATTTCTCTTCCACAAGCGATCCTTCATCACTGGCCTATTGATGTTTCCATCCTCGAAGACCAAATATGTGCCGCTTTAAAAGTCACATCGACGAAAAAACAAAAAAAACGTGTGGATCAGAACAAATTCTCATGGACCATAGAAAACGGTTTGTGATCAGTAATAACAACTTACTGGCACTCAACTTCCGTAACTTTGGACTCGTCGTTGCACATGAAAAATTTGCCCTAGATGCAGCGAGAACGGAGAATCACGATTATAATTCATGGTCGTCTCGTTGCCGCGAAAAATTCAATTGAACAATGGTGTGAGCAACGAGCATTTTGCGAAAGCGACGGTTATCGCGAATCCATTTTTTTTATTAGCTATCAGGCAAATTTTCATATCGAACAAAAAAGTTTTTTTTTTCGTGCAAGCGCTCTTTAGAATGTGATTTTTGACTTTGGCTTTTATCGTTAATTAGCGATTTTATGGTAAACGCGTGTGAAAGAAAATTCGTATAGACGTGCAGGTCTTGGTGTTATTTTTGGAGGATACGGGGTGCAGAAAAACATATTTGACGTAGCATGTATGTACAGATACATAGAGAAGACCACGACAAACGTTGGTTGGGAGATTTGTGGCATGGCGCGGCGCGATGTACGATGAAGATGAAACGTCTCGTTTATTTCGCATTGATTTTTTTTACCAGGTTTTCTAATTCCCGTTATTTCGTTCTTCTATTTGCGCATAAAAATGTGACTTCTGAGCATAATAAAGGACAATTTGTTTTTTAAAACAAAAAGGGTCTGGGAATAAAACATCGTGAAAAAATATTTTACAACGAGATGATTATAAATGATTGTTTTGCCGATGTGAGATTATTGCAAATATTTCTATAACTGCAGCTGGATTCCTCGACTAAAAAATTCAATATTGAGGGGGAAAAAAAAAGATTGTTCTTAGTTGTTTCCGCATGCCAAAATTATCAAGAACCATAAGGTGCCAAAGTAATAGAAGACCTTCCAAGCTGTTCAGTTATTTTTGTGCCCGAATGGAATTTTGTCCATATGTCTTCGACGCGTGACATCCCATTGTGTTTATTTCTTTGTGAAGGTATGTTCGTGTTCTTTTTGTGGGGGTTGAACATTGTGAAAGGGTGCTATTGAAATACATTTTACGGTCGCTCGTATCGGAAATACCGGCAGGAGGAAGGCCGAGAGGAAGAGAGAACAAGAGAGAAAGGTGAACGTGCATTTAGATCGGCTATAGAAAGACATCAAGAGATAGACACTCGAAATGATACAACTACTCAATACAGTTAGAAATCGAGCTGTCGTCTTAATTTTTTTTTTTATTACGCTATGAAAAAAAAGCCACAGACAGCGCGTATCGAGTAACCTACAAGTAACCATAATAAACGATAACCAGTAAGTAAAGACAATTTCTATTTTCGATCGTGCTAATGCGTGCGTGCCCACATTCTAACTTACAACAATTCAATAATTATTCAAATATCGAATGTATTTTACTGTGTGTAATGACTTTATGCTTTTTGTTTAATTTAAATTTTTGGTGCATTCGTTGACGTGCATAGGGATTTTTTTTTTACCTTAAAGAGCTGTACCCCGATAACAGCGAACATGAACTGTAGGAGATAGGTGACCAACATAATGTTGCCGATCGTTTTAATGGCGACAATCACACATTTCACCACGTACTTTTTTTATACGCAGTTTTTGTTGTTGGATTTTTTAATTGTCGGATTGACGGTGATATTTGTTTTGCGGGCATATTGATGCGAGCAGGGTGCGTGAGGCGAGCACAGCGGGATTTTGTTTTTGTTGAGTTGAACGCGGGGACGATACGAGAGGCAGATGGAAACATGAGAAAAGAAAAAAAATAACAGATTAGCATTTACTTGTACAAGTTATAGGGTCGGCGACAGAGACGGGTTGGGGGGGGGGGGGGAGGGGATTGTCGTTGCGAAGTCCTCGCAATGATTGTTTTTTTTTGCACAGGGTTAGTTGGGTAGGCTAGGGGCGGCGGGGTTGGAGGATTGTCTTTCTCCCAGAACGTAAATCAGCTCCTCAAACATATATCTGTACTAACACAAATATCTTGGCATGAATGACGTCACGGTCCATTTAAATATATCGAATAATTCGCGCGGCCCTCATCCGGATCGTTACTTTCGTCCTAGCAACTATTTATAGACGTTCGTCTTTTTCGTTCGCTCTTGTGCGCCAAGTTAATCGTCATTTTATTATTCGTTTCGTCGATTAAGGATAATCTCGCGGCTTATTTCAGAAAGACCGAAGTCTGTTGTTTGTTTAATCGATAAAACGGATGTAAAATCGAAGATGAGTCATGTGATACTTATAAGATATAAGTCGAATATTAGATCGACTTTCACGTTCGGCCGTAGTTAAGGTCGAGACGGGTGCACGGTGTGTTCCTCCGCAATGCACCTGTGGGATGCCGAAGTCTTTGCTTCTCATTGAAAGAAGAAAAATAAAAATAAAGAGCCGATGACATTTGATCGTAGCCACCGCCAGGAGTCGCACCGCGCCGCCACGAAGCCAAACGATTCTTTAGGATTCACTGCCTGGATAGTTATTTCCAAAACTTTGTTCTTCACGGTTCATTCAGAAATTTGAACTATTTTAGTGCATTTTTGGACGGAATTTTTATTGTTTGTTTGAATTGTATTTTTTTAAAATTAATTATCAAACGTATGCCCCATATTTTTTATTTTTAACAACTACACGTTAACTATTTTGACATTGGCTATCAAAAAGAGGAAGTGAATGATGACACAATCAGTATCGTAATAAACTTTAGATGCTTGAGAATTATTGTGTGACAAAATTGCTGATTGCACGGTCGGAAATGTCTTAAGGGGTTACCCCCACTCGCGATTTTGAAAAAATCGATTTTTTTATTGCATTTTTTTGAAGTATAAGTATCCGGGCCCATACTTCTGTATGGGCCCGGAATAGATGACTCTATGTAAGTTTACGAAAAAAAAATATTTTCTTCGTGTAAACTGAAATTGAAACTTTAAACGCGTTTTTTCTCAAAATGGCATTTCTGAAGTCGGTGACCAAGATTACTCGAACACTAATGAACCGATCTTCTTGAAATGTTGCAGGCTTATTTAATACATAAAAATGTAGTCTTTAATCGTTCGATTTTTTTTTTCGAAAAAAAAAATGGCCGTTTTATAGCCAAAAAACGGCCGTTTTTTTTTCGTTAAAATCGAACCATTAACTTTGACTGTCCGCCATTTTGTGAAAAATGAATATTTTTTAAAATCCTTCGATTAAAGACTAGTTTATACTTATATTTGACTAAATCCATCCGCATTTTTTTTTCGGATGATCCACTTCGCCGCAATGTTGGTCACCGCAAACCGTGTATATAAAAACATTATTTCGTTGACGGCCATTTGCCACTAAACAATGTAATATTTTTCAATAAAAAAATTACTGAAAGTTCTTCAAGATGTGTTCTTTAAGATGGGATATTGATCGATTAAAAAAGTTTTGTCGTTTTCTTTAAAAAAATTCATGAAAAAGGCCTTTTTTGCGCTACAAGTGGGGGTAACGTCTTAAAAATGTATCCATGTATGCGTCCAACTTCCCAAAGAAATTTTTCAACGAATGTTCGCGGGCTTGGATTTTTTTCACACGATCGCGAGTTGGACATAATTAAAAATGTTGTTTTTTTTTTATATACACAATAGTGTCGAGGATACGAGAACGCGCGGGAGTTTTTTTCGTACGTGTTAATATAGCGGCACACCACTGCAACGCTAAAACCGCAACACATGCAATTCGATATTCCTCGATAATTCAAGAAAAAGGAATTAAACGATAGAATCGATAGAAAGATGAGTAACAAAAACTGGGAAACTGGCCGACGTGTGGGATTTTTCACGAGTCGCTTCGTGGAGAGTGGATTTCGGTGGATAGATTGGAGAGAGGATTTTGAAAAGGAAAGTCGGGAAAAAACTCATTGTCTGTGTGTCGAGAAGTAGTCCAGTCAAATTACCGAAATGAAAAAACACAAAATACCGCATTTTTGGGATTATGATGGATCGATAGGGGGGTGTATTCTGAGCTTAAATTTCAATTTGTGGGGTTCTACTGAGGTCAGCTCAAGGTCATTTCGATGAAAACGCGTTTAATTCGATATCTCGAGAACGGTTAGTGTTAGGCCAAAAATTGTAGAGACCTTTTCTCTTCTAAATTAAATTTCCTAACTTTTTTATCTGAAACTTTTTTTTTTATCATCAATATTTTTCAATTTATTACTTCCGGAAGGCAAAAATTTTACTTTTTTTTCTCCCTATTTTTCATTTTTCGCCATTTTCTCCCCAACCGTTCAATTTTATGAAATTTTACCATGTATCAAAGTTGTAGATCCTTTAATTATGAACAACTTTTTCCGATAACTTTTTTTTCTAATACCAATATGTTTGGAGTTATATATTACTTTACCGAGCAAAATCCGCGCCAATGTCGCAATATCATCGACATCAGTGGGTATTCAGTACTTGAAAGAAATATTAAAGTATTCCATGATAATTTATTAGCCAACTTACCTGTATCAGAAGGTGAATCGATTAAACTATTTAAAAATTGTACTTCATTTAAATATTAAATATTGTAATCATTCAAATATCATTTAAATATTGTACTTCTTCAATTTGGGTATTTTTTATTCCATTCAATGGGATAATAATGTGAATAAGGATTAAAAAAAAAGAAGTAAATGAATAATTGAAACTGTTTCACACATTTATTGATAAAAAAAAATGGGTAATGAAATTCGTAAAATTAAGCATCCGAGGTCGATGGAAGTGATTCATTAATATTAAAGGCCCTGACGGTATCGGGGCCTTTAAGCTCAGAATACACCCCCCTATCGATCCATCATAATCCCAAAAATGCGGTATTTTATGTTTTTTTTTTTTTTTTCATTCTGAGCCGTAATTTGACTGGACTAAAGGATTCGGCAGGATTATCGTAGATTCCGAGCGACGCGGTAGTACAATCATAACGCATTAAATAACATCGAACGTGCTTCTATGTACTATAATATTTATAGTAAATATGACTATATGTGTACGCCCATACGTGCGAATATATGGATCATTTGTTTCAACCCAGCTCACGATCGTTTTCCCAATTTTTCAAATCACTTACACCCACAATAAGAATAAATGAGATCAAAGAATATTCCTCTTGAAAAATTGCAAGTGCAAACACAAAAAAGGACATTGTCCGAATATTTTGCGATAGCGAAAATGGATTATTTTTATTTTTAAAACTTTCATTATTAAATTTGTTCACGTCTCTGGTAAAGCTCGCGATTCGATTCGACCAGGCGTTGTGAAATGATTACGACGCAACGAATCCGGAGCCAAATAAACGAAAGTCGAAAGATCGTTAAGAAAGAACCATATATCGCTTACGTAAAGTATCGTAGCGGTGTTTCTTCAATGATAAAATGCATTACGTAGGGATACACACGAAGATACAACCGATCTATACGTATAAATATATATAATATATGGAGACACGTTTTCACACGGTAAACGAGATTCCGCTTCTTCGTCGGGAAGAAGCGATTCTCTCTACGGGTTATTAATATTAATCTCAAAAGAATTGTAAGACGTGTCATTCGGGGTGCCCAAAGGTGCATTGGTCGGGAATAACAATGTATAGGTGTGTGTACACGTATACGTTTCTTTGTCTCAAGGCCCTTGGATCGTGGATCCAGGAATAATGAAAGAAAAAAGCAAGCAATATGCTTCGTGACAAAACTTTGTCCCTCAATTTCCCGAATACAGGAAGAACTGTTGTAGGCTCAAGTTATCCCTTTTTTGATCAAAAATGGGATGTTTTCAAAAGAGCATTAACCGTCAGATGTTTTTTTTTCGACTTTTGTTCGACTTCAACGCTCCGTAGTTGTTTTCTTTTGCGAGTTTCCAAGGGCCTTAACAATGAGTGTACGGAAAATGTCTGATGTATCGTGTGAAACGGTCCTCTTTCGTGTAGGCAAAAAAAAAAACGACCGAGCACTGTAGCAATATTAATGCGGCATTTGGGCGGCGACGATTTGGAGGGTTGTTTGCGGGTAGAATCATAAAATAACACAGACGTGACACTCTAAAAAAATTATACATCTCAACCCGCTTAAACTCTTGCCAAAAAGAAGACCAAAAAAAAAATCAAAACTTGTAACATTGTCGTTTTTCTTTCGTTCTAGTGGTCTAGTTTTCGCGAAATATCATACACCGTTCAGCCAGGCCGGCCTACCTTGAAGAGCTGCACGCCAATGACGGCGAACACGAACTGCAGGAGGCTGGTGACGAGGACTATGTTTCCGATAGTCTTTATCGCTACGATGACGCACTGTACTACGTGCTACGATTCCAACATTCAATCAAATGATTATACTGTCACTTTCAATCACAGGTAGAAACAAACTCGTTTTCTCTCTTCGTATAGATACTTCTCTTCTACCTGCAGACTCAATGATCAACTGCGTCGCGAGCGAGGGTCTTTGTCGCAAAGATAAAGAAAATCAACAAAAACATCGACACGTACGAAGTGACTGCATCGATTGAAAATTCTCGATTCGCATGTCGTTGTCTTTACACGACAGCCCCTGTTCGATACACTGAGAAAACAATATATATTTCTGTCCATCGGGATTTGTTTACTACCAACAAATGGTAAAGTTGGATGTGGCGAAATAAATGTGTTCTTACTGTTATTGAATCATTCGTTTGGGTCTCTGAATTGTCACAGATAAAGATTTGGCAATAGTTAAGAAATTGGTACTTGAATGGAACATGCTTTCTTAAGGGGGGATTGTCTTTTTTTTTCGCAAAATTTACCGCTTTTTAGGAATTTTTTTGTGAAGAAAGTATACAACGGAATACTTGTGAAACTTGGCATATAGTTTTATTGATCTGTTTACTACATGGGTCATTCCATGTCAAATCGACAAATTTTTTACCTGACCCCCTTTGATTTCGCTGAAAATTTTCTATCTTTTTCTACCCCCCGAAAGTTATTTTTCAGAATTTTTTCAAATTTTTTTTCCCGACTCAAAAAAAGTTATGAATTTTTAAAAAAAACCGCTCTTTTATTTTTAAATTGCCAGAACTTTTTCAAAAATTGACCGTTTGGGAACTTTTTTTTTTCAAAATTTTTGTTTTTAAATGTAGTTTTCGAAAAAAAATATGAAAAAATTTTCAGAATCCCAGATATATGAAATATTTTAGTTTTTTTGAAAAAACCGTAATTTTCTCAAAGTCCGACCGTTTTTTTTTTTTTTGCTCTAAAAATACTTCAACTAATTCTGCAATGATCCCCGTTAATCAAAAGATGTGACGACAATCGCTTCTAATTTTTTTTCTTGATTATAAAAAAATTTTTGTTGAATTTTTGCTGATTTTATATAACTTTGTTATGAAATTTTTTTTATTTCCTCGTGAAACCTCAAAAGTTAAAAAATAAAATTTTATTGGAGAATTTCAAGTGATTATCGTCCAAGAAATTGTTATTTAAAAAAAAAAATAATTTTTTTCTCTCATTGACGTTATTTTTTTACTCTTATGGACGTTTTTTTTTGGTACTGAAATATGACAACTTAACGTCATTTTGGTACTGAAACATGACAAAATAACGTCAATGAGAGAAAAAAATTATTTTTTTTTTTTAAATAACAATTTCTTGGACGATAATCACTTGAAATTCTCCAATAAAATTTTATTTTTCAACTTTTGAGGTTTCACGAGGAAATAAAAAAAATTTCATAACAAAGTTATATAAAATCAGCAAAAATTCAACAAAAATTTTTTTATAATCAAGAAAAAAAATTAGAAGCGATTGTCGTCACATCTTTTGATTAACGGGGATCATTGCAGAATTAGTTGAAGTATTTTTAGAGCAAAAAAAAAAAAAAACGGTCGAACTTTGAGAAAATCACGGTTTTTTCAAAAAAACTAAAATATTTCATATATCTGGGATTCTGAAAATTTTTTCATATTTTTTTTCGAAAATTACATTTAAAAACAAAAATTTTGAAAAAAAAAAGTTCCCAAACGGTCAATTTTTGAAAAAGTTCTGGCAATTTAAAAATAAAAGAGCGGTTTTTTTCAAAAATTCATAACTTTTTTTGAGTCGGGAAAAAAAATTTGAAAAAATTCTGAAAAATAACTTTCGGGGGGTAGAAAAAGATAGAAAATTTTCAGCGAAATCAAAAGGGGTCAGGTAAAAAATTTGTCGATTTGACATGGAATGACCCACATACAAAAAATTTTTTAAACAATTTCATCAAAAAATCCGCCTCCCACCCCCCTCGACGCGCGATGGTCCTTTTTTGATGGTGTGCACGATTTCTCAAAAACTATTCAACCGATTGCCTTCAAATTTGGACAGAATGCTCAGCTGACATCCTTTTATCGTTTGATGAAGCAAAAAAGCAATACGTTTAATAGTTTTTTATTTATAACAAAAAATCGATCAATTTTTTTTCGAAAAATCGATACTTCAAGTTCAAAACGTCACCGAATCGTCAATTTTTTTTTCTCTTCATCGAACGATAGCTATATGTGTCTAAAGTAAAATGCTTTTTGGGTTTTTGTTGCAGGATGAACGTGAAGGCTGTAATCGTGCACACCATCAAAAAAGGACCATCGCGCGTCGAGGGGAGTGGGAGGCGGATTTTTTGATGAAATTGTTTAAAAATTTTTTGTATGTAGTAAACAGATCAATAAAACTATATGCCAAGTTTCACAAGTTTTCCGTTGTATACTTTCTTCACAAAAAAATTCCCAAAAAGCGGCAAATTTTGCGAAAAAAAAGACAATCCCCCCTTAAGGGAGACTTTGTCCTTGAAATTTTCAAAAAATCAATTTGAGCTCAACATGAGCAGCTAGAAGAAGAGGAGGGATGCCTCTATGGACCAGGCATTGCCGATTAGCGGTAATTATAAACACATTTGTGCAAACACATTGCAAAACTTTAAACGCGTTTTTCTCGAAAACACGTTTTTAAAAATGGCTGACATTCTCCTGACCGCTGTAATTAACATATCGACCTGAAATTTGGAGAGCATACTCAGAAAATATGTCTTCACGGAATGACGGATCGTTTTTTCGATAGATACATTTTTGCATTTATTATTTATCTTTTTATGCGAAAAAAACGCGAAAATTCGATTTTTTTTTAAATTGCCGCCATTTTCCGAAATTTGTACTAAACGAAAAACCCATCCGTCATTCCATGACCAAAGGGTCACAGATTGATAATATGCTTTGAATTTGTGTTTCAGATCAACAAAGAGGGGGCAGCGATGTCAGCCGTTTACCTCCCGCGATTTGAGGACCTGTTTTCGCGGAGCTGCAACGGCCGCCATTTTGGTTTTTTTTTCAAAAAAAAATTTTTTAACGTTCTGTATATCATGAATAAAAGCAAGAAAAAACCGCACTCAAAAAGCTTTACTCGTTTCCTTTAAAAAAAAATAAAATGTAAACACCTGAAATATTGCACTCCAAGGACAAAGTCTCCGTTAAAAGAAATAAAAGCGATCAAATAATTCATTCTTTTCAAAGAAATAAAATAAAATGTTGTCATGAGAACACGAATATTTCTTAACGGCTGACAAATTTTGTAACAGTTAATGAATATTTGAATGATAGTGCCAACTAAATATATTTCTTTACTGTGAATACACTGTTTTCTCAATGTATAAATTCGACGTTTGCACAGCTAAGTTGATTTCCCCGCTGAAAGGTTCACTCGACTGTTGGCTCCGTGCGCCACACTAGGGCCGCGTAGCGTTCGTATTTTTGGCGGCTCTGTGATTGTCGTTATTGTGTTGTGATAAGTTACAAAATAATGCAAATTGGCTAAAGACAGCAAGAAGCCTTTCTTTTCAGTCAAGCGAAACAAAGTAAAATTTCCTTAAAATGTAGATTTTTGTTTACCTGTAATGTTGTTATGAGACGAGAAAAATAAAGCTATATTATACCTTTTATAAAAATTTAACAAGCATACATTTGTCGCTGCACCGCTCTTTAACCCTTCGACTGCACACTTCCGCGACGAACTCTGACTGCATGTGTGGTCGATCGGATCCCAAACGTTTTTCAGATCGTTGTATTTCGGTAAATATGCATTTTTTTTGTAGATATGTTTTTTGGAGTCAATGATCCTTATTTTATGGCCCAATATTTATTTTTTCAGAAAAACAACTTTAGCAGCCCAAACATTCGTTCAAAGTTGGAGATAGGTTGAAAAATACGTACTTGCAAGAAAAAGAAATTGGCGTCAAAACGACCCAGTCTGCAGTCGAAGGGATAATATAATAAATAAAATGTTGTTTTCAGACCTAAATGAGCATAAGTTTAAAGTCCGATTTCGAGAGTATAACTCGCAATATCAATTTTCAACCTCACTCTCAATCTCGGACGTAGAAGAATTAAGGACAAAATATGACGCACGTTTAATAATTAAAGCTCGTGTCATAAGGCAAACGGCTATTTCTTTGACGTCTTAAAAAACTTCTTCAAAGGTAAAACTGCAGCTATACATTTGTTGCCTTGTTTTAACTTCCAATTTGCCGTAGGAAATTGATAAAATGTGCACACTTTTAATTAATTATTATTTTTAATAAAGTATTTTAATTAATACTGTTGTGTCCCATTTTGAATAAACAAATATTTTAAACGTCATTGCGAAAAACTCGTGCTACACTCATAAAATCTTGTACTACGCTCACTGCGGGCGCTGCGTTCGATTTCATTGTCCCTACCGTGTACTTTGCACGGAGCCAATAGTCTCCTTTCTATAATACCAGACTTCGGCGTATCGAATTTTTCCCAAAACTATTCGAAAGTTTTTACACGTATTCGATGATCGCTACGTTTTCGTATTCGTCATAAAGAAAAACCGATTTGCATACGGATCGAACGGCCTTGAGCGTAAAAATTGTAAAAAAATTATGGCGAAAAAAGATCCTCGGATACTGAATTGCGGATGATTCAAAGAGCGGGGACGGGGAGCATCAATTACGTGAACTCTTGCGGTCATCGGGTCGGTCCACTCAGGCGTGGAACTTTACTACTCAAGAGAACTTCAATCTTCGCCATCCCCTACCCAACTAACCCATTTTGCATTTTTTTTTCGCTCACTTTATACACCCCTCGTATGTTTTAAATTACCTGCGAATTTACGCCGCATTTTTACAACCTCGCAGGGAATTCCGCGAAGTAATATTATACCGATATGTACCGGATTAATCTATAGGGCTTTGACACTCCGTGACGTCGATCTTTATCGGGAATATATTAGGAATATCAGAGAGTACGAGATATATGTGTATTGAGAGGCATGGGGAATTTCGGCTCGATTATGGACCCTGGACCTTTCGAATTCAATCAATTATTGTTGTTTCTTTAGGATATATGTACTCATAGAAATATTTTTCATGAAAACCAACGTTACTGGGAATGTAAGAATATCCAAAATATTTATTTTGCAATTGTTGAACGCGTGTATATATATATATATATATATATATATATATATATATATATATATATTCCTTATGACGAAAAATGCTTTTGAATTGTTTCGTTGAAATGGCAAGTCGTGAGGGTCCATTAGGCCGGAATTCACCACATATCGATTATTAAAATATACACCAAGGGCTACAATAGAAAGATCACTTGTTTTTCACCAAACTTTCAATCTTTTTTTAACCGCTATGCCACCGTGGTAAAAATTGCGAAAAAAAGAAAGGACATTGAAGCGGAAAGCTTCGAAACTCGTAGTTGAATTTTTTTTTGCATCTTT
>CALYCA010000129.1:20000-28286 GCA_944452715.1 Ophion slaviceki | reverse complement strand
AAAGAGATGACAACCCAGCGCTTTTTAGCCCAGAATATGAATTTTTTACTGAAGATAGATGGTTCCATACTGAAAGTAACCCCAATAAAATGTTGCCCCTCATATCGTCCCAACCCTAAGAAATAGGGGTTGAAAACTTAAAAATCGCCATGTCTCGATAATTAATAGCCCGATCAAAAAATGTTTCAAACAAAGTTATTTCGAATAATAAAATACGTATAAAGTTATCTGACGTCCAATTCCCTAACTTTGAAAATAGCGGCACATTTTCAAATATAGGGGGTTGGACGTCACATAACTTTATACGAATTTTATTATTCCAAACAACTTTTATTCGGAACCTTTTTTGACCTGGGTATTAATTATCGAGATACGGCGATTTTTAAGTTTTCAACCCTTATTTCTTTGGGTTGGGGCGAGTTGAGGGTCAACATTTAATTGGGGTTACTTTCAGTATGCAACCATCTACCTTCAGGCAAAAATTCATATTCTACGCTAAAAAGTTCTGGGTTTTCGACTCTTTTAATGGACTATAGTGGTACAATCATTCAATCCTCAGTTTTGCTACGGGATGACGATCGTAGTGCTCGGTTTGTTTCTTATTCGTGCGAAATTGATTTTTGTCAGGACGACCATACTTCTAGGCGGATGGGTAATGCAATTAACATCAAAGACTTTTTATCTCCTTGCGGGATACATATATTGGGGCTCATTGAGGCAAGCATAGATACTTGGGTTGGCCAGTGATTAAGGGGAGATATACACCTAGGAGCCGGAAAACGGTCATTTTTGTGAATTTTTTCAAGGAAAACTATTTGAAATTTCGGATTGGGGTTTTAATTATCTAAAAGTATATACATTCAAAAATATGTTTAATTTTCTTTATTTAAAAATATCAAAAATATACAAAGACATTGTATGATCCTTGGAGCGTCGTAAAAAAATCTGCGTTTACGGTACCCACTGGCGTTTCTTCAAAAATCATCTGAAAAAAAAAACCAAAAAGATTATTAAATTAGATACTATAATCTAGTACTTGTCATAGCCGATTTTGAAAATATCGATTTATGACAAAATGGCGGACGTTTGAACATAAATAGTGATTTTTGGGCCAAAAATTAGTTATTATTTTACCTATAAAACAAAAACTAAGTAACGGAAAAAAAATCCCATGACAAGTACTAGATAATGGTGTATAGAATAACCACAAAAAACCTCGAGGCAATCGGTTCATTGGTTTTCGAGAAATTTTGGATACCGATTTGAAAAACGTGGTTTTGAGAAAAACGCGTTTGAAAATTTGGGAATGAATAAATCATGAAATTTGTCAACTTACATGGAATCATCGATACCAGGCCCATAGTGTAGGTCTTCTACGGTCGACGGAATGTTCACAGCTTCTAAATCCTCGACCTCGACCATCTAGGTGTATATCTCTCCTTAATACAAATTTGGACAGCCTCAGTCGCATATCAAACACGCCCGTTTTCTTTTCGTCCCTAAGAATTGCCTAGGCAAAGTTTTTGTGGAGAAAAAACAATCGAAACAGGTACTTCATAGAGGAAAAGAGAGAGAGAGAATGAGGGGCGGGGGGGATGTGTGTGAAAGTAACAGGCAATCTTATCGAAAGAGAGAAGCAACATGCTGGTGGAAAATCCGTCTGGCTTCTTTCGCGTCACTCAGGCGGTTGTGAGCCTTCGGTTACCAAGCAACGCATCAATGCTTGTTTCCCATTGCAACTTTCCTTCCGATTCCCTACAATCGACGTATACCATGAAAGTTCACTATACTTTCTACGTCTCTCGATCGTTTTCCTCGTGTCTGTTACCGTTTTATAATTATGCGTAAATTATTTTTTTTCCCAAGCCAACATACACGCGTCTGCCAAAAAATCAAACATAGTTAATCTAATTTCATCCTCAATTATTCGTGCGCGTAGAATCAGTAGAATCCAAGCAGACGGATATGCACGCGATGGCTTTTCCGACAGTGGTGCTCGACGTACCGACGACTCAATAACTTTTTTCCCCGCTTCTTCCATGTGTACAAACTCCTGCGACGTTCCCGCTTCAGAAGAACCTGGGGCAGCACAGCTGCTTAAGGAGCTACATCTACCTAGAGGTCCCAAAAACATGAGCAAATCCCGATTTTTTTCTGGGAATCGGGTGGTGAAAGATAAACATTTTTTTAAAACACAAACGTACATATATTGAGAGCTTTAGAAAAAAAACAAAAATACAGAAAAATAGTAAAAACATGGCCGCCGGCAGATGATGAAATCTTTTTCGCGACGTTTGGCGGTGGACACTCTCCAGCTTAAACGGTCCATCCGAAATCTAAAAACCAAACGTGTTATTCAAGCTAACAATAAATACGAGGCGTTGACGATCGTCGATTTATTACATTATTTTTTAACAACGTGGCGATGAATTGAACCTCGCGCAAACAAAATGTATTTTCAAAATCGTTCTTTTTACGTAACTATTAAAAAATGAAGACCTATTTGAAAAAAGTGAGATCGTCAGCGACCTTTAAATATTTCTCGTTGTATTTCCTGCAAGTTTGGCAACAATCCATCGAGTGGTTTTCGAGATATCATGTCCACCGACTTTGAAAACAGCGTTTCGAGAAAAACGCCTCCAATGTTTGAAGTATGGTGCTGCTACCGCTCGCCCGGCCGACCGTTGGAAGCTGTAGCTTATTTAATTTTGGGAATATTTTAATTAAATTATCAGGGAAAATAGCGAAAAGGTGATATCGAAGAAAAATATTTTTGGTAAATGCAATTTTTTAACCCACCTACGCAGATGTAGCCCGTTAATAAACCTTCCGAGATGCATGAGTCTTCATGCTGAAGAATCCTCAGGATGCATCACATCTCGTAGAAATAAATCTGTTGTCGTATCTTCTCACTTTAGACGCTAAAAAGGCTATTTACATGAATTTTTTTGATAGGTATATATTATAGATATTGACATAAAAGTTATTACATTCAATAAATACACTTTCGAAATATATTTAAATTTATTTATTTATTTATTTAAGTCACCATTTATAGTCGAAAATGGTAGTTAAAAAAATGTCCTAAAAAATTGTGGGTCTGCGCGGTTGATGAAATCTCGGAGATGGATCATCCGAAACAAAAAATCAAACGCTGTTCAATTCATTATGTTAATGGCTATAGCACATATCGTACGATTTTTGATATATGCAAAAAAACAAAATAGTGGACATTTTTCGAAAAAAAAACAAAAAAAAACGTTTTTTACCGTTTTTGGCAACAAAAAAAATAGTACATATCAACATTTAAAAAAATCCTTGACATGCGCCATAGCTATAGTTGTAAAGATTATGTGGTCAACAGACACTTTGTCCTTGGAGTGCCATATTTCAGGTGTTTACATTTTATTTTTTTTAAAGGAAACGAGTAAAGCTTTTTGAGTGCGGTTTTTTTCTTGCTTTTATTCATGATATACAGAACGTTAAAAAAATTTTTTTTTGAAAAAAAAAAAAAAAAACCAAAATGGCGGCCGTTGCAGCACCGCGAAAACAGGTCCTCAAATCGCGGGAGGTAAACGGCTGACATCACTGCCCCCTCTTTGTTGATCTGAAACACAAATTCAAAGCATATTATCAATCTGTGACCCTTTGGTCATGGAATGACGGATGGGTTTTTCGTTTAGTACAAATTTCGGAAAATGGCGACAATTTAAAAAAAAATCGAATTTTCGCGTTTTTTTCCGCATAAAAAGATAAATAATAAATGCAAAAATGTATCTATCGAAAAAACGATCCGTCATTCCGTGAAGATATATTTTCTGAGTATGCTCTCCAAATTTCAGGTCGATATGTTAATTACAGCGGTCAGGAGAATGTCAGCCATTTTTAAAAACGTGTTTTCGAGAAAAAAACGCGTTTAAAGTTTTGTAATGTGTTTACACAAATGTGTTTATAATTACCGCTAATCGGCAATGCCTGGTCCATAGAGGCATCCCTCCTCTTCTTCTAGCTGCTCATGTTGAGCTCGAATTGATTTTCTGAAAATTTCAAGGACAAAGTGTCCCTTAACATTTCATAAGGATCGGTTCAGTAGTTTCGAAGATTTTATCAACAAGCCGTCGAAAAACGTTGTTTCGAGAAAAACGCGTTTAAAGTTTGTTTAGGTTACCTAAATACATACAATTTAAAAAAAAATGTATTTCGAAAGTGTATTTATTAAGTGTAACAACTTTTATATCAATCCCTATAATACAAGCCTATCAAAAAAATGCATGAAAATAGCCTTTCTTAGCGTCCAACGTGAGAAGACCCCCTTTACCCTTTTAGAAAAGTTTTCTTTCCGCATCACAAGGAAGTTGTATTCAAAGGCCTCATGTCGAAATACGTCTGAATTCTGAAGCCCCTCGATGCACCATCAATACGCGATCTCACAATCTCACAATGTTGAGATCGGATGAGGTTCTCCATGATGCTTTTCCTCTAGTCGATCTCGCGCTTCATGTCGGACGCGGGTCGACGTTTTAAAATAGCCGCGGAGCTTCGGATATAGGTCACACGTCGTTATTCTATCTACGCGGCCGTGCGTTTATTCCATGGGCTACATGAATGTGATTACTTCGCGTTCGGGACGAGGGATCAATTTTTCTTGTTTCCCTCGTTGCGTTATTGGACATCGTTGATGTCGGTAGCTTCCACACGGCTGGAACTTTTTTTCAGCGCAATTCTTTAATTCCAAAATTGCAGCGATTTCGCCATAATTATTTTATTACCAAATTTTGCCTGGTTCAAAAAAGCTCTGTACAGTACGACCTCGATTTTGCCAACAGTCGTGGAAGTGTGGTTCGCGTGAGCGTGGTTCGCAATAGCAGTCGTCGAAACGTGGAAGCGTAGTTGTTCGGTGGTTGATTCTGCCCAGCTGACCTCGTGCCCAACGGTGCCGCGGTTGGTACAGCACCATACGCGGCACCGATCGATCCGGGCCCTATTGTGGGCACTGTGCGCGTATCGAAATTCTCTAAATCGAGGTCCGAGTGTATATGGAAAATGCAGATTTTCGGGGTTTTTGATACGTCGTTGGAGAACGTTCCGATTCCAAAAGTCAGTAAGAAAGAAAAATTGGGCGCCTGCAAAATCGTATGATTTTTTGTCGAGTGACTACTGGTGAGAACCATACCAACCTATGTTTCAAGTTATTGCACAGGATTTTCAAATGAATTTTAATTTCATAGTGACTGTCGTTAGAAGTTCATATAAGGGAGGGAGATACCTTTAGGCGAGGAAAAAATTGCTGATTTTCGTGATTTTTTTTTTAAAGGAAAGATTTCCTTACTATTTCTGTGGCTCAGGGTATGTTTTTTTTACTATTTTTGGCTGTTACATGGTATTTTTCAAAAATAGCGGAGGTATGGCACCTCCTTCTAAACGGGTTGCGGCGGATGTTGTCAGGCGGCGTGACACGTAGCGTCAGCGGGATTGATATGAAAAAAAAACAACGAAGATTTTTCTTTTATTAACACTCTTACGCAGAACATGAACCAAGAAAATGTGAGAAATGTTGAAAATCGATGAAATGGTACGCTTTGAAACAAAAAGTTCAAATTTTCGGAACAAAATGGCTACATTTTGCAATAAAAAATACGTTTTTTTTTCAAATGTTCATGCTTTAAATAATAACGTTAGAAAAATTGATACCAAATTTCATCAGAATCGATCGCTTCGTTTTTTAGCTACACATCACGCCATTTTTGAAAATGCAGATTACAAGACCGAGCCATACCTCCGGAATTTTTTAAGATTAGTAAAAAATTTAAAAAAACCATGTAACAGCCAAACTTAGTAATAAAACATACCCCAAATCTCAAACATGGTGACGAAAACGTTCCTTTAAAAAAAAATCATGATCTTCAACAAATTGTGGCCTTGCCTAAAAGTATTTCCCCCCTTATAAATATTTTCTTTGTTTTTTAAATTACGTGCTGTTATAAATTAATTCAGTGATATGTCGATGGCAGCAAAGCAAAGACGAGCTTGTTCGAACTAGCTAAACATTTAGAAAAGTTTAGAAAAATGATCACAAAGTTGGTGCAGAGTGCTTTTTTTTTCTTCTTATTTCGGGATGGATATAAAGGTTCAAGATAAATTCGCATCAAATTTTGGCGCCTTCAGTGAAGAGCAAGGAGATTATGTCTTCCACAAAGACAATAAAATCATGGAAGATAATATTCACTAAAACTTAAATTTCTCAATAAAATGAGATTTTATTTTTAAATAATGTATATTTCCGTGTTCTCACGTAAAAGATCAATGTTACGTGTTAAAATAGGATCAGCATAGAGATAAGATTTAGAAAATACAGTTTTGAGGCACGAAATCGAGTGTTGAGCTGAGTTATTTATATTTCCCGGTATATATCATATATGGCATAAAACTCCTCGTAGCTATTTTCCTTCCACACCTGGTGGGAACCTCGTTCGGCAATTTGCCCGCAAATTATTCCGACATGACGGAATTAAATGGCGTGGGCGGAAATTTCTTTTTTCTAGCTACGATAGACACTCGCCGCACAACTTCACCGGAGTAATATGCGTACTTCTCCTCCCTATCTTGCGCCCTATTCGGCCAGGAGAGTGAATTAGCTCGGTATGGCGAAGCGTCGCGGCACGAACTAGAGAATGGCTAGGAAAGAAGGCCACTTAATAAAGAGCCCGCTGACAGCGTGACAGTAACGTAACTTCATTCTTTCATCCAGAATTTAAAATTGGATTCATAAAAATTATTCTAATAGATTCTCGCGGGCGTGTTAACTTCCTCCACCTAGCCTTTCTTCTTCTCCGTCTTCTTTAGCTGTACACCCCCGCCCCTCATCTTCCGCATTTTTACTCCTTCGGTGTTCCTCGCAGACTTGCAAGTCTCCGGCGCTTGGGGGGCAAATGAGGCAAATTTGATTTGACGCGTTGCTGCCTGGCCGCTTCTGCCATTCTTTCACACCATTTTTTCTCCCTTTAATTTTCTTCTCTTGCGTTCTCGTTCATTCCCACCTTTTGCCATTGCATGGGTTGCTGGGGCGACGGAGATGCGGCGAGAGAGAGAGAGAGAGAGAGAGAGAGAGAGAGAGAGAGAGAGAGAGAGGGAGAGAGAGAGAGAGAGAAATTCCCGTGTGGGAATGTGAGATGACGAAACGGAGGCCAAGAGCGGAGGGTAGCCAGAACTTTACTTGGCGAGGGTTTCAGGTTGAATTGGCTCAAGCGGTACAAACGATAAAGGAGGAAGAGAGGCGAGGACGGGAGTTATGCAAATGCGACTATAACCAAATGTCAATCACGAAGAAAGTTAACTGACGCCTCGTTTCTTCGTATACGTTCATACATACATGCACATTTGCTACATACATACATACATACATACATACATACATACATACATACATACATATATATATATATATATATATATATATATATATATATATATATGTATATATGTATGTATATATGTATGTATGTATGTATGTATGTATGTATGTATACCTGCTACTTCTCGGCAATTTTCCATTTTAATACATGCTACTGGCACGTGGCAGAAAACGGACACGAATATAACCGATGAACCCTACGAGGACTTCGAGTACTCGAATCGACGTGCATAAACTGATTAACGATGACCCCTCGACGAGAACCACGCTCCTTTGCCGTGTTCTCTCCTGTCAGATATTATCGCCCGATGATCTTAATATTCATTATTCAATGGGCTATGAATTGGATCAAATGTTGTGGAATAAATACCGGAAGACACGATTCGTTTTATCGTAGCAACGTTTAATTCAAGATTCAGAAACACACGTTCGTCAGATATCAGGTAATACCGGTTAAGCGGAGATATACACCTAGGAGCCGGAAAAAAGGTCACTTTTGTGAATTTTTTAAAGGAAAACTATTTGAAATTTCGGATTGGAGTTTTAATTATCTAAAAGTATATACATTCAAAAATATGTTTAATTTTCTTTATTTAAAAATATGAAAAATATAAAGGGATATTGGATGATTCTTGGAGCGTCGTAAAAAAATTTGCGTATACGGTACCCACTGGCGTTTCTTCAAAAATCATCTGAAAAAAAAAACCAAAAAGATTATTAAATTAAATACTAAAATCTAGTACTTGTCATAGCCGACTTTGAAAATATCGATTTATGACAAAATCGCGGACGTTTGAACATAAATAGTGATTTTTGGGCCAAAAATTGGTTATTATTTTGCCTATAAAACAAAAACTAAGTAACGGGAAAAAAAA
>CALYCA010000129.1:0-15000 GCA_944452715.1 Ophion slaviceki | reverse complement strand
GAAAGAAACCTATTTGATTGAAAAAGGTCCTGTGTAAATTAATTTTTTTTTCGGTAGTGCAGGAAACCCGATAGCGGCTTGACCAAGAAACCCGATAAGGGCCTGACCAGGCAATCTGATAAGTTCCTCATCAGGCAACCAAGCCCATATGCGACACAACTTTACATTTTCTAGCAGGGCGTTTTCAGGCTGCCTTATAAGTACCCTACCAGGGAGGTCAGGCAACCCGAACGCGCCCTGAATCGGGCCCTATCAACATTTCTACGAGGGTAACGCCATAGAGCGAAATTCACAAAGAAATCTCCGGCCACGCGAAAAACTCTGCAGACCATAGCCCTCGAAGTTGCCGGATGCTATGAATGAAGGAATAAAAAAACCCTCGTCATAGAGTAAATCTCTGCGGAAAGAAAATTGTAATGATTTTACCGAAGACGTGCTCTATGCTCTAATTTAACGGGGTCCTCTAGTTTCTCGGCTGTTTTTTTACGGCTTTTTCAATAATTTTTTACGGGCAAAGCATCGAAATAATCAATCGCATTGTTTTTGCATAATCTTTATTAACATTTAAATAAGCTTTACAAATTTTTTGAAGTCAAAATATATAAAAGAATAAAGGTTATAGTGGCCGACAGGAAGACATCAAGTAAAAGAGGTGCTTGATGGTGACCAAGATTGCGGCTGTTCTGCTTATCTGAAATCAGAGAATCAAACGGCATTTTAATCTTCATATTTAAGACTAGCGATTGAACTAGAGTGAATTCTAAATTACAAAAATTGACTTTTTTATACACTTTTGAAAATTACATTCTATTTTTTACTTATTTTTTTTAAGTTTTTCGCTCGTACAAAAAAAAACTATCGAAGCAATCATGATAATCCTAGTTCAATCGCTGGCTTATAACATATTAAAGATGCTGTATAAATTTGAACAAGATCGGTGCAGCAGTTTCTGAAATATCGTGGTCACCGTTTCGAAAAATGGTGTTTCGAGAAAAACGCGTTTGAAAGTTCGCGCATGTGATTTATAATTGTGAACCACTTCGAATATCGAAAAATCCTGTGGCACACATTTTCTACGCATATTGTAGATATGATTTATGAAAAAAAAAAAATCGATTTTTTCGACCCCAGAAACTAGAGGACCCCGTTAACAACGAAAATATGATTCTCGTTGTCGTTCCTTGGCACGCACGCGATTAGTTCGAGTCCCGATGCACCATTCTCCGCTTACAACGAAAGCGAAGAGAAACAGGAAAAAGTTAAAGGCATTTTCCGGGTGGAGCTTCACCGAGAATTTTCCAAGATTCAGACTAGCTCAGAACAGACCGAATTTGTGTGTTACGACGTCGTCCATTTTTCAATTGCCCTGTACGGAATCAACTGTAAGTGTATACAGCACGCACAGCTAAGAGCCTGCAGCCGGATGCATTTATTAGTATTTTTCTTTTTATGTCACAACTCGGCGCAACGTTCATCGCCATTTCCCTCGTACGTTTTTTTCCTCGACCCCCATCATCGACGTAGTTCTCCGGCGAGCTATTTCCGCGATTCAGCTTTTGCGCGGGGCTAAAGACACTTTATGCAGAGTTTGCGAGTAGAAGGGCGAAGAGCCAAAAAACGCGCAAGAGGGAGCATCGCACGGTGTGCAGGCGAGGAGAAAAAAACCAAGCCAGGCAGCAGTAGTACAGCTTACCGTGCGGGTAAAGATGTAAACCGAGACACTCGGGATTGCCGAGCTCGCTGTATAGTGCCCCAGACTTTTCCACGCTCGGTCGGCGCACTTGTTGCTTCGCCTCTTCGGCTGTATTGTGAATCCCGCTGCTTATGCTCTTCCTGGCAACCCTTGTTCGTGTTTGCACGCTAAGCAAGCGAATAGACCCTCAGCGAGATAGATAGATATAGAGAGAATAGGAGAGAGAGAGAGAGAGAGAGAGAGAGAGAGAGAGAGAGAGAGAGAGAACAGAGTTTCTCTTCAAGAATGTCTCGTTGACTGTTGGCTACTTTACCATCTCTCATTCAGCTCGAACAATAAAGACAATACGTGTTCTAGTTTTTAAACGTTCACAGAATAAATTACAGTTCTTGACAATGCGAAGGATATTAACCCTATATCACCGGATGACAGTTCTGTAATGAACTATCTAACAAAGAACATCATTTAAGGGGTCTTCTCACTTTAGACGCTAAAAAGGCTATTTTCGTGAACTTTTTTGACAGGCTTATATTATAGATATTGATATAAAAGTTGTTACACTTAATAAATACACTTTCGAAATACATTAAAGAAAAATTTAATTTACTTAAGTCGTTATTTATAGACGAAAATGGTAGTTAAAAAAATGTCCCAAAAAAATTGTAGGTCTGCGCTGTTGATGAAATCTCGGAGATGGATCATCCGAAATAAAAAAATCCACGGGTTTTAGATTCAATATGTTAATGGCTATAGCGCATATCATACGGTTTTTGATGGATGCAAAAACAACAAAATGACGGACATTTTTCGAAAAAAACGAAAAAAAAGTGTTATTTTTTTCACCGTTTTTGGCAACAACATAGTAAATATCAGATTTTAAAAAATCCTTGATATGCGCTATAGCTGTAGTTGTAAAGAATATGTGGTCAAAATTTCATAAGGATCGGTTCACTAGTTTCGAAGATTTTATCAACAAGCCGTCGAAAAACGTTGTTTCGAGAAAAACGCGTTTAAAGTTTGTTTGGGTTACATGAATACATAAAAAAAATGTTAATGTATTTCGAAAGTGTATTTATTAAGTGTAATAACTTTTGAATCAATATCTATAAAATAAACGAATCAAAAAAATTAATGAAAATAGTATTTTTTAGCGTCTAAAGTGAGAAGACCCTTTAAAACACTGTCACACGACGGCTACGATCTATTCTATGGTTTTTTAGTGCAATTCATGCAAACTAGATGGCTTTAGTTGGAGCAAAATTTGTTCGAAGTTCACTTATCGCGAGATTGCAAGATTCGAGTTTGCGTAAAGTTTGCGAAAATCGACAGAAAATATCAAACCGACCAACTGTGTGTGAAAAATGTGGCGTGGCATTGTGCTACAACAAGCAAAACAACTGCTTCAAAGCATCCCAACATCATAAACGAATGTTACGACACAATGTAACATGTCTGTCACATTCCCTTTATTGCTTAAAACTGGCCCCTTGATAAAAAATTAAAAAAACTAAATAACACGTGTCCAATATATATATATATATATATTGCTTTATATATTTTACTTTTTTATTTTACATTTATTTTTATTAAAAACTATATAAAATGTATTATTTATTAAAACCTACGATAAAGCCAACTATTTTTAACTTTTAACGTTGTTGAGTTGTGTACTTCTAAAGTCTCCCATGATTTGCCAAAAATGTACTGTCCATGTGAACGCATGTTAGAAATTAATGTGTAATCATCGATGATAAAATGTTTTTTTTTTTCAACCTCGTGCCAGAACAATGGAAATAATTAAGATATCGATTCATTACATTTTTATTCTTTGACTAGGAGGTAACTCGGAGGGAAAAAAGTAAATTGCGAGGTGTTCCTTCACGTTCAGCGATACATTTAATTTTTCGAAAAAAACTAACTTTACGTGAAAGTTTCTCCTACACCAATTGACTTATTGCAAGCTTCATGACCTTACAAGTATACCTAATGATTTAATTTCAGAAAAAATAGTCATGAAAACTTACATAACAATAGTCACGACATGAAGATAAATTGTGTCAATAATTTCATCAACAAACGACGTGTCAAGAGCCCGTAGTTTTTTTCAGTCGCGTCCCACCATTACGGTCCGCATCTACTTCAGCTATGTAACCCCCCTCCCCCCTCCAAAGAGCTTTCGAAGTGTATTATTGCCCGAGCTGTGGACGTTCCGGTCATTTTCCACTTCCCTTCTTTACTCTGGATTTTCCCGTGCGAGCGAGAATCCGGGATACATTATATACGTGTTGTACAGACGTGGTAGACGAATGGATGTACCGGGACTTTATGTCCCGGTCACGGGACGATCTTACTCCGGCTTAGCGCTGCAAGCTCAAGTGAGACGGGCAAAAATAGAAAGAGACGAATGAATGGGAACGCAACAAGCTATCGTTGAATGTGCCAAATCGAAAGCTTAATATACGTGTATGTGTCTACGTACACATGTATGTGCGTATGTATGTACATACACAAAAGGCATACATCGGTACATATGGCTAGCTATATAAACACTCCGTCCCTGATATCCTCGAGGATTTTTCTTTCTCCTCTCAATCGTTCACCAGAATTCGCAAATGGTCGTTATTCTCCTCCGAATGCGTTTTCCTACGTATGTCATTTCTCTTCTCTCGTCAATCGCAGCTCACTCTATCTCTTCCCATTCTCCCACATTGCGATGACGCTGGTGTAGGGTTGATCCGCCGCGGCATGTCGTCGATCGACATATTTTTTTAGCTATCTATCAGTCATCCACACTACCCCCACGGACACGTGATTTTCCCCTCTCGTGATCATTTTTTGACGTGACTCTTGACGGGCACGTTAAATACATCGACGGTTACCTCGTAGCCGCGAAATTTCGCATGATCAAACAATTTCATGGAATTATTCTCCTGTCAATTAGTCTGTTTGATATCAATCAAACGCTGGAAAGAAATAAACGTCGAAAAGCATACCGGTAGAATCGCCGTGGTTGAAATATCCGAACGAGTCGCAAAAATATTTCTCGGTGACGGAAAATTATGAATTTTGTCTTTCTGTTTTTGTTGTAAACTGCTTTATCTTCGTACACAATACTCGCGGTTCTTCGATCTGAATTTTTCACGTTTCCTTAAGGCGGGAGTCTGAATTAGGTCCAAAAAGGCATTTTTTTTCGGGAATTTTTCCAGAAGGGAAAAAAACAAGTGAGCCCAGTAAACATTGAGGTATCATTTCATGTATATTTGAAACGTCAACAAAAGAAATGTTCAACGTGAAACAATAAATGACTGGAGATTTATCAGCCTATTGCACGTGCGTCTTGCCACTGCAGTCCCCCATCGGCGGGAAAGATGCAGCTCGTAATTCTTGACTGAACAAAATATACCAACAAAATTTTCAATTGTCATATACTTTTCTTCTGGGTGAATTAAGAAAAAGCTGAGAAAATCGTGAAATTAAAATGTGTTAAAAAAAACACTTTAACGTGCTATAAAAATAATTTAAAAAGACTTTTTCAACGACTCTTTTAATTCACTTTGAAGAAATTTTCATACTCAAAAAAATAAACTTTGATTTGATTCGATAGGTCGTTTAGTTTTTATGCTATCACGCCCAGCAAATTGAAAAATCGTGAAAATGAAAACTGGAGAAAACGCGCTTCAAAGTTTTCAATGGGAGGAAATATCAATATCAAATATCAATTGCTCCTCTGCTTTTGGCCTTGTATCTTTAAAAATATTTACGATTGGCATCTGTAACTTTGTAAATATATTCTTGGATAGTTTATCTATCGATTTAAGCCATAAAAAACGACTTTTCGGATCTTCTAATTCAGGCTCCCGCCTTAATTATTCGATATTTTTATCGGGATAACAGTGCCAAAGTTCGTGAGGCAGCATAATCGATATCCATTGAGTGATTCAATGGAATATCTCGTAGTAATGTTACGCCATTTTGCAATGAGTTCGGCGCGGAAGAACGCGACCTTGCGTACTTCCGGTTTCTCCTTCTAGGGCTCTTCCGGTTGTGGGCGACCGAGACCTCACCACACGAATACCAATGCCGTGATTACCGTCTCAGGTGACGTTTCGATGCCTGAACGATCATCAAGCTACACGTGTCTATATACTTAGTCGTATGTTCTGTATGCACTTACGACCCGTTGGCTTTGTCGCCTTCGAATTATCGATCCAAAATTCCTGGAACCGGGATTAACCCTGTCGAACAAAAGCCGCGGAATCCACCTCAAGATTCATTGAAGCAGCATGATCCGATACGAGGTAGGCCTTTCTCTCTCGCCTCTCTCTTGCTCAGTCGCTTCCTCCATCCCATCGTTTTATTCAGCTTCCTCATTAAGCGCGGTAATGCTGCTGGTTAGCTTAGAGAATCGCTTCAGTATTATGTCGAGCTCGATGAGAAACATGGAGAGAGAGAGAGAGAGAGAGGGAGGTCGGCGTTGCGCTGATTTCCTGCCGCAGTAAACCTCTGAAAATTAAACGGTCGGAAATAGACCTTTTCTGTTCACACCCATACCTATTCACGAGCAAAAATGTAGACGCTCTGGGTCTGTGGATTCAGCGGTTTTTTACAGCCCCATATACATGGTGTTTGGCGCATGGATCGACACAATTTTTTGGTGGATTGGGGATGTCATTTGCTAATTTGTTCACTCTTAGACCTTATGTCCTAAGTGTCACGGTAGTTGAGATATGATTTATTTTTAATTACCCGAAATTTCGCCTTTAAATCTTCATAACTTTTTTCTTTGTGGTTGTAATAGCACGAAATAACTTTTGTTATATTCTGCAATATGTTTATTATAATTAAATCATTATTCGATACAATTGGTTTCAAGAAATTATTCTTGAGCTTCCAGTCTCAAAAATGTGTAAGTGTATGAAAAATGTCAACTTCTAAATTAATTATAAAAAAACTTGTCTGTATTGTGACCGCATAATGAATGATTTCTATGACATGTAGCATACCGTTGGAAAGGGTAAATACTAGGGAACTTTTTAAATCAAAGTCAAGTTCAAAGTAGCTTTTAGTTTTATTTATAATGAATTTAGAAGTCGACATTTTTAATACATTTACGCATTTTGAAGACTTTGGAAGCTCATGACACGCTTTCTTGAAACCAATTGTATCAAATACAACTGCAGAATACAACAAAAGCTATTTCGTGCTATTATAACCACAAATAAAAAAGTTATGACGATTTAAAGGAGAAATTTAGGGTGGTTAAAAAAAAACGAAAAAAATCATATCTCAATTACCGTGACACTTAGGACGTAGGGTCTAAGGGTGAAAAAACTAGCAAATGATCCCGCCAACCCCATGCGTCAAACACCCTGTATATTCACCGATTAATCACCGCAATTTGAGCGCATGCTCTTCGTTCACAATGTACGCCAACAAGGTTTTCGTATTTATTCGTAAAATATTTCTCGCGATTTTTTTCGAACAATCTTTTATCTACTTATTATCTAACCATCGGAAACGAATTCCGAGCAGAAGACAGCAATGAAAGGCAAAAATAAAGACACCGCGATCTTGACACTTCAAGCCAGTAAAAAAATTGCATAATTTTTTTCTCGTATTTTACGAGAGTTTTGGGAAAAAGAAGGGTGAGACAAAAATGTATCTCGCAGTCGGTCAGAAATAGCAGGGGTCGAGGTTTTTGGTATAGTTTGCGGAAACACCGAACGGGAATGGTTTCGGTTGCTCGTTCGATTGTCCCGCACACTCGTTAAGCGGAGAAAAAAAACTATACGTGTATAGTGTGTATGTATAGAGATCAACACCGTAGAGTATAAGAGAAAGACAGTGGGGAAAAAGAGTGAGAGAAACAACGGCATAATTCCTGGCTTGTCCCTCGCGAGTAGTGGTTACGGTCGTTCGTAGTCGGACGCCCGATAAAGTGATTTGCGTGCTCCGCACCGTCTCTCTTTTTGCCCTTACTCTCTTTTTACCCGTTACTCCGAAATTCCCGTATTTCGACTCATTATTTCTCTCTTTCGTTCCTTCCTATCTCCCGTGTGCGTATATGTGCGCCCTGCCATTTCGAACTGGTGCGGGTGTACAGTTGTCGCTGAGGATAGACTCTCTCTCTCTCTCTCTCTCTCTCTCTCTCTCTCTCTCTCTCTCTCTCTCTCTATCTCTCGATTTATCGACACGAGCAAGAGGACTTTGCTACGAGAGCGAAAGAACAGGGAACCGGTGGCGTCCCAACGACGACTCCTACTAATACTTTCCGCTCGGGTTTTCATTCGTGTAGAAATTTCGAACAACAAGTTTCTTCAAATTTATTACATCGCGAAGCTCTAATTGTAAAATTGAGCCCTAAACAATTGTGTTGGATTTCGCGCATCAGATGTTTTTTTTTCTTCGTTTTTATCAATGATAACCCTAGGATGACACTCATGGATCTCGCAGACCCGACTCGCCGATGCAAAACTCGCGTTTCTTCTCTTTCGCGAAACTTTTTCATTAGCTTAAACAAGCTTAAACAGCTTTTCTCGAAAAAATATGGGCCGAACACAGAATTTCTCTTCACAGGCCCTTTCTTAACAGTCTGCTCTTTTATTTAAAAAAAAGTCATCTGAATATATGTATTGGGAGCACAAGTAAGTCTCCGCCGTTTGACAAAAGATGGCCCCACGGGAGGTTATGGTTGAAATTGTCAGATGTAAAACGTCATATGGTAAGGTTGGACATCTGGAAAGACCATAAACTTGAAACATTAGCGATTTTGTATCAGCGTCACATAATTTTTTTCGTGCGAAAATGTCGAGTTCTGAGCCGAATAAGCGTCATTTGCGGGAACTTTTGATTTACTTATTTAAAGGGAGATATACACCTTGGAGCCGGAAAAACGTCATTTTTGTGAATTTTTTTCAGGAAAACTATTTGAAATTTCGGATTGGGGTTTTAATTATCTAAAAGTATATACATTCAAAAATATGCTTAATTTTCTTTATTTAAAAATATCAAAAATATACAAGGATATTGTATGATCCTTGGAGCGGCGTAAAAAGATCTGCGTATACGGTACCCACTGGCGTTTCTTCAAAAATCATCTGAAAAAAACCATAAAGATTATTGAATTAGATACTATAATCTAGTATGTCGTAGCCGATTTTGAAAATATCGATTTATGACAAAATGGCGGACGTTTGAACATAAATAGTGATTTTTGGGCCAAAAATTAGTTATCATTTTGCCTATAAAACAAAAACTAAGTAACGGAAAAAAAATCCTATGACAAGTACTAGATAATGGTGTATAGAATAACTACAAAAAACCTCAAGGCAATCGGTTCATTGGTTTTCGAGAAATTTTGGGTACCGATTTGAAAAACGTGGTTTTGAGAAAAACACGTTTGAAAATTTGGGAATGAATAAATCATGAAATTTGTCAACTTACACGGAATCATCGATACCAGGCCCATAGTGTAGGTCTTCTACGGTCGACGGAATCTTCTAGCTTCTAAATCCTCGACCTCGACCATCTAGGTGTATATCTTCCCTTAATGTGAAGAAATCTACAGCTGAGGCGCATCGATTGCTTGTAGAATCATATGGTGAAGCTGCTTTAAGCGAGAGAAGTTGTCGCGAGTGGTTTCAAAAGTTTAAGAACGGCGAGTTTGACGTCGAAGACAAAGAAAGTAGCGGAAGGCTGAAAGTGTACGAAGACGCGGAATTGGAAGCATTATTGGAGGGAGATTCGTGCCAAACGCAAGAAGAACTTGCACTTACATTAGGAATGACTCAACAAGCAATTTCACATCGTTTAAAATCGTTGGGAATGATTGAGAAGCAAGGAAATTGGGTTCCATATGAACTGAAGCCGAGAAACGTTGGACGCCGATTTTGCACGTGTGAAATGCTGCTTACCAGGCATAGGTCAAAACCTACTTGGATAAACTCAATTGAGAATTTTCACCCCACCCGCCGTATTCACCAGACATTGCTCCCTCTGACTGTCATTTATTTCGATCGATGACTCACAACCTGTCTGAGCAGCACTTCACATCATATGAAGATACCAAAAGTTGGCTCGATTTGTGGATAACCTCAAAAGATGAAGCGTTCTTCCAACGCGGTATCCATATGCTGCTAAAAAGATGGGTCAAAAAGTAGTTACTTGCGATGGACTTAAATAAAACTTTGAATAAAACACAAAGTACCGTTCTTTCACAATAAATGCCCAATTTTTGATAAAAAAAAACGACGGAGATTTATTTGTACTCTCAATAATTTCAAGGAAACTGCAGCCTTCGAAAGTTGGACAGGTCCGAGCGTGTATAACTAACAAGGAACATCCCTCAGGTGACACCCTTCGATTTTGTTGAAATTTGGATATGTTATAAAGCACCGAAAAGTAAGCGATACGTATTTTTTTTATCGGCGGAAAAACTGTTTTAAGGGGTGAACCGAACCCTCGAAAATAATAAACATTGACATTTAATGTTTATTATTTAATGTAATAATTTAATGTTTAATACATTTAATGTAATAATTAACATAAGACAATTAAAAAAATAAACATTGTTGCAATTTGAAATTTTTTAATATCTCGTACCGTTAAAACGTTATCGACGAAAAACGAAAAACATCCCCATTTTCGAGGGTGCGTTTCAACCCTTAAAACCGTTTTTCCGCCGATAAAAAAAATACGTATCGCTTACTTTTCGGTGCTTTATAACATATCCAAATTTCAACAAAATTGAAGGGTGTCACCTGAGGGATGTTCCTTGTAAGTAGCAAAAAATATGAGTGTCATCCTAGGGTTAATGTTCCAAGCGTTCAGGATGGCCGTATGCAAAATACTCACTTTAAAATTGGAATTAAAAGGCGAGGCTCTCTTTTCCTTGCTGTCTATAATCGGAAGACTTTTGTACAACTTTCACATAGTCTCGACTTGGTTCGATCGAACGAGCCTGAACAACATAACCTTTTTCACTGCGGATCTTTAAATTCTTATTCAAACTTTTCCTTCCGCACGGGCGCAAAATTGAATTAGAAATTCTTCGGAACCTCCACAATTTCGAAATGACTTCGATGACTGATGAATCAGAGCATAAATCCTGCTGAATCGAAAAGTCGAATCTGATACCCCACCACATATACCTCAAGTCCCAAGTTCGTCGTAAAGAATATTCTACCCCATTCGAGCTTTGATATATTCAAATTTCGCCAACGCCGGAACGACCGTCTCGCTCTCTTTTCCTATCTATCTCTCTTTCTCTTTTTCACTTTTATTCTCCGTCTCTCTGTTCCACGAGAAAAGCATGAAAAGAGGCATTTCACCGACGTCTCGCAATCGAAGAATCACGTCCCTCTCGTTATCTCGTAAAACACCCCCTTCACCCTTTCTTCGCGTCTAAGCGTCTATATCTCTCATCTTTACAGTATTTTTCATGGTTACCACAGCACAGCTGTAACGTCCAGTTGTTTGATATGCATATATATATATATATATGTATATATCCACGCACATACCTCACTTAGAGACAGTCATACATATTTATATATTTATTCGTATATACCATGAATTGAGTATGCACGACTTAGGCCACATGATAGTGCTGCCTGTAGGCAGAGCTCGGTTGTAATACGATCCATCCACGGATTATCGACTTTTTAACAACAATTTTTTCCATATGATTGTGTATAATAAAAGAAAATTAAAATACTGCGACGGTAAACTATCGTTTTTCTAGATAGCCGTAGGCAGACTCACCTTGCAGCGGTTTATGTATATTTGCGGTGTTTTGAAGAAGTTTTTAGCGGAATTACAAGGACCATCACGTTGATGTTCACCTTCAATTTTGTTGGAACGCGTGTAAATGGTAGGGCATTAAAAACTATTAGATATGTATTTCTTTTTATCGGTGTGAAGACGGTTTTAAAGGGTGCAAGCACCCCTTGGAGTGAAGCATGGTACGGGCTGATTTTGCAATTTTAGCCGCAAGCACCTGACATATTTCAGTGAAACAGAAACGAAAATTCTTATAATGCACATCGATCGGAAATCCACTGTGGGTATATTGTAAACGACGAAAACTAAGGAATGAACCACCCCTTTATTTTTCTTTCTCTCTTACTACATTCAAACGGGGTGCGTTAAATTGAATGATTAGGGCAACACTTTGACTAGGGGATAAAATTACAATTTACGTATTTTTGTCAGATAACGAGCTTAATGAACTCGAGCTCGATGAACCACACTGCATTTTGGAAAGGATAGGATTATAATAATAATGGGCGCAGAGCTGGGTGTCAAATCAAAAGAGGAAAAAAATGACGGGCCTCAAATTCTTTGCCAAAATGTGAAGTCACACATTTTTGACCAAAATGCAAAAAAAATGGATTTTTAATATTGTTCTCATAAATCCATATCGACGTATTTTTCAACCTCTGAGTACGGATTCACCATTCATTTCCCCCAAAATCCTCTATTTTCATTAAAAATCTTTGAAAATGTATGGTGTGCCCTTAAGCTTGCTATCTGGGAACCATGCAAAGATACGTAAACCTCAATTTCAATCGCCCTTCAACGTCTTACCCATTTTATTCAAATTAATGCACCCACCCGCGAATGTGGGATGAAAACAAAAAATAAAGGGTGATTTGTCTCTTAATTTTTGTTTTCTCAATGTACCCATAGTGGATTTCTGATCTTTTGCAGTAGAAGAATTTTCGTTTCTGCTTAACTAAAATCGGTGGACTGCTTGGAGGTGAAAAAAATCAGTCCTCAACATGCTTCACACTGAGAAGTGGTTCCATCCCTCAAAACCGTTTTTCCATGTATCGTAAAAAGAGGAATGATGAACAGCGGCTTATAAAAATTTGTAAGAATTCTAAATTTTCAGATAAAACAAAAGATAATCCACAGTCCATATTTGCATTTTTTTTGCGTAAACTCATCAATTTCGTGATTCATTACATTCTTCCCGTAATTCGGAGGTCTTCGATCGTACAGTTATAAGCGTACGTACTTCGATCGTACAGTTATAAGTCGAAATATACTGAACCCCATATATGTATACACTTAATGTGCACAAACTGAATATGTAGTGATAAGCGCTGTTTGAAAAAGACGAAAGTCCGACCTATAAAGTTGTTCCTGTGATTTTCTTCTTTTTCTTATTCGTCTTGTTCCTCTTACGAGCACGTCTTATGATCCTTTTCTTTCGTCTTTACATATATACAAATGGAACTGCAGCTCGGCTGTCATCGAGCGTGCGAGGCACTTGGATTTGCAAGGGAACCGGAGTGTGAGGGGGGGGGGGGATAAAGTAGTTGGCGCCGATTAAACAAATCGCATTATAAGTTAGCTAGCTAGGCAAGGTCCTGTAGGAGTGCACAAGGCAGCACCAAACTTGCCAACTCACTTTATATTAAGACGTACCGCCCCGCTTGATCTGAGAACGGCTATAAACTTTAGAAGTGGCTTCTCCCCCTTAGGGATAATTATTTAATTGAATTTGTCAAGAGACCAGGGGGCGGGGATCGAAGAAAAGACCTGCTGCCATATCTCTTTCTGCCTTCGTGTCTCTTTCCTTTACGTGAGCAGGGGATGGGTCTCATTTCCCAAATTTTGCCGTCTTTTTCCTACATCCATAGTCGTTGTCGTAGCTGTCGTATTTGTCGTCGCGACTGACAATTCGGAATCTTAGTTGCCACGACTACAGTCGTACCATCATCGGGCTCTCACGTTTAGCCTTCTATTCTCCAATATTTCATTTCCACCACTTCGCCCGTCTCGACCGTTTCAGTTTCTATATAGCAGCCAGACAAAAATGTCCCACTTTCCTTTTATCCGATTAAGGACTACGGGTCATCGTAAAAGAGAAATACTATTATGTGAGCAGATACAAAAGTGTAACTTTTACGTTTTACGAATCTTCATTTCATCGTAACTATTCATATGAATGTGTTGATCCTTTTCATCATCAAGCACAGATGGTGTCTTTAATAAATTTTCGCAAAAATTTCCCAACATTCTTGCCCATCATTTCATCGATCGATAAAATATGTGAACGAAGCAAACTGCAGTTCCGTTGCACTTTGGCACCTAGCCACCTTATGAGTCCTCAATCCTCTTCCAAGCAGGACCTTCGAGACACGTTTATCGATTTGCCTACAGTATAATTATCCATTGCGTATATAGGGAAAGAGCTGCGGGCATTAATAGACACTTTACATCTTCTTTGGCCAATTTTCGAATTAGCGCGCGTCCTGCGGGATGTTCACGGGGGGTACGTAATGTGAAGAAGACGTAACTCATTCATGGGTAGTTAACGATGGCAGTTTGCTTAATATACGCGAGCGTGCTCTCGAGTCATAAGTTTTAAAGTTCTTGCGTGTCTCCTTGGGGTAGATGGCAAGGGTGAGAGCGGTGGCTCGAGAACCTAGTCCAAAGGATGCTGAATGTCGTCAGAGTATGGATAGAAAAAACTGTTCTGAAAAGGCGAGGGGAGGGGGCACGATGGAGGGAGAACGACGGAGGGAGTACTGACTGATTATTCTTGTTGCGATTTTTCAATATATCTGGGAGTTGAAAAATAATAACAATAATAATAGTAGTAATAGTCCAAAAATAATAATAATCGTAATAATAGTCCAATAATAATAGTAATAATAGTCTAATAATAATAATAATAATAGCAATCTAGTAATAGTAATAACCATAACGCGACGATAGTAATAGTAATAACAGCAACAAAGACATCATCAGGAAGGTAGGGAAAGCTGTTGTACCTTGACACCCGACGCACCTTGAGCCACTCAACTTTTTAAATATTCCCGCCCTTTTTACGGATGTTTGTTTATGGTGCGGTGACATTTTGAGAAGACAAATCAACATTAAGTTAGCTGCAGGCCGTCACTCCTCGGCGTTTAGACGTGAGACGATTTTGAAATTATTAGTGCCGAAAAGTAAGATTTTAATTTTTTTGCTTTCTTCATAACTTGCCTTATTTGCGAAATGATTATTCATAACTTGCTGTTTTAGGGAGATACTTTATTGGCGTTTAATACGTATTAGGCTGATTTTAGCTAAACACAAGGTCGATATTTTTATGTGCGAGTAAACATCAACAGGTGGGGGTGTTGTAAACTTTGATCCTGGCAAATCCGTTGTACCTTGATCGTGGTCAAGGTACAGCACATATCTTCAGAGATGATTTTCTGACAGGCATTGTACAGATATTTGGGATTTCGTGATAATGCTTAAGTGTTTGCACGAAACGAGGGAAACCTTAAAGTTTATTGGTATATTTG
>CALYCA010000128.1:0-13721 GCA_944452715.1 Ophion slaviceki | reverse complement strand
ACAAATATTCTGAACATACAAATAAATTCACAGAAAAAATTATGAATATTCACAAAAAATGTGAATATTTACAAGAAATCCTGTGAATTAATAAAAAATCACATCGAAATCTGTGGATACAAATGTATTCACGAAAAATTGTAAATACAAAAATTCACAAAATAAGTTTGGAATTTTTTCGTATTAAAGACAAATTAAAATCAAATTCACAATGATTAGATTAAAATGTACACCAAACGTGAGTTCTTACGTATTTTGAGAGAAAACATCGGGGTCGAGACAAAGAAATTTTTGCAAACAAGTTGTGAGTTTCAAATATTACATTATAAATATGAAGAAATTCACAAAATGAGTTGCGAATTTCCTCAAGTGGAAGAAAATTAGAATCGAATTCACGACAATTATATTAAAATTTACACCACAAGTGAGTTCTTACGTATTTTGAGAGAAAACATTGTGTTGAGGCAAAGAAATTTTCGCACGAATAGTTTCGTGCAAAAATTTCTTTGCCTCGAGGCAATGTTTTCTCTCAAAATACGTACGAACTCACTTTTGGTGTAAATTTTAATCTAATCATTGTGAATTTGATTTTAATTTGTCTTAAATACGAAAAAATTCACAACCTTATTTTGTGAATTTTTTTGCATTTACAATTTTTTGTGAGTACATTCGCATTCACAGATTTAGATGTGAATATTTTTTAATTCACAGCATTTTTTTGTAAATATTCACATTTTTTGTGAATATTCACAATTTTTCTGTGAATTTATTTGTATGTTCAGAATATTTGTGAATACAATTGTATTTGTATGCATGCATATGAATACAAATAAATTCGTATTCACACTTGTGAATACGAATATAAATTCGTATTCGTATTTACAATAAGTGAAGTATGAATAAATTTGTATTTATATTCACATGAAAATCACGATGTGAATAAATTCCTATTCGTATTTAAAAATGGAATTACACCCAGCTCTGATATTATTAGACCGTCATCGGAAACAAAAATAAGAGGAAGGAAAACTTTGTTGCGATCAAATACGAAATTCCGTTTACGTCTCATTATTGGAGTTTGTTCGTTTTTATCATTTCTGGACGTTGTGCCGTAGCCCTTTGTTTCCCACAATTATCGTTCTTCTAATGATTTACGGAGAAAAATACGCGAAGGCTTAACGCAAACGTTGTACACACACACACACACACACACATATATATATATATATATATATATATATATATATATCTATGCTAGAATACTGTTCCGGCGAAGAGTCCGGGATTTCACACGGCCGAATTCTTCCCTCGTGTGGTGAGAGGAACCGGCACATGATGTAGGAACGGTGCTAAAAAAATATCGAAAAAATAAAAGAAACGGCAAAAAGCGGGAATGAGCGCGCGTTGCGTGTCGAGACGTTGTCTGGGCTTCTTTTCTAGACTGGGAGCTAGACTCGCGATTATTGCCTCGCGTATACGTACAGCCGGATAAACTCCCAAACGTTTTATGCACCCCCGCCCCCCGCCGCCTCCACCCGTGTCGAAGGGTCAAAGGTTCTGCGGGTCGAGACGTGGAGGAAAGGTGCGCGAGGATACCCTCGTTGTTCTGTTGCCGCGCGGGGAATGTCTATAGCGGATGAAAGGAGAGAAGAACGAGGTGGGCAAGGCTGGAAATGGGGCCACACAGCGATAATGATCGTTCACGTGTCTCCAAAAGTTTCGCGATTTTGTTCCTCTGCCTGTTTAGCGTTCGCGCTCCTTTAAGGTGTGTGTACATATATATATATATATATATATATATATATATATATATATATATATATATATATATATATACACACACACACACACACACACACATACGTATGTATGTATATATGTATGTATATGTGTGTGTGTGTGTGTGTGTGTGTGTGTGTATACATACGTGACGCTCTTTATGGCGCCAAGAAGATTATAAGGCTCGCCCTCGGGGCGCATCGCGGCCACGCTAATAATTATATACTTTGTAGTTGTTAGCCTCGCACTCGTTTCTTCCTTCTTCTCCCACACACACATGTACAGTAGGTTGAGTAAGTCTCGCGTCAATGTTTTCGTGGATTCCTCGCAACCCTCCACCCTCGCGCAGCCTCCCTCGGCGCCTTTTTCGGTCTTTTTATTTATTTACGGGACCCGACTTTGTATCGAGGTTATACCTAATGAAAAGGTTACTTGACCCGGAGCAGGAGACGCCTCGCCTCGCGCACGAAACGCGAAGAAAAATGGAAAATCCAAATAGTTGCTATTTACGCAAGGAATTCCTACTTTGGAGACTTTTCATCGTTACCATATATCGTTTTGCACTTCCGATATTTTTATCCGTGGGAAAAATGAAGTTGAGCCCTTGCTTAGGCCCATCTTGATTTTTCCTTTTTTCCCTGAACGCTTGTGTTAACGGTGTATTATCCTTCTCTGCACTGAGAATAAAATCGTTGATATCATTGGTGTTATTGAATGAAATTTCGTTGATTCAATTGTAAAATTGTTGGTGTAAATAATCGGATTTATTAGACCAAACAAAACGCTATTGACTTTAATAACATGATGAAATTAAAAGTTTTTTTTTCATTCAAAAGATATATTGTTAGCCGAGAACAATATATTATTGAAACTATCTAAAAAATGATCGCGAACAAATTATATAGTTTTGAATGCCTTTTCTGCGACGAACAAAAAAAGCGTTTCAATTTATAACATGAATATTGTTGATTCGAGTACACAAGAAAAATTGAATTTCGCTCGTTTGATTCAGATAAAATTTCTATTGAGTAAATATGTTTTTCAATTTTTTTCACCATATCCGATATCGATTTTCAAGTACTTTATTCGTTAAAATATTAATATTTTATTTTGATTGAAAAATATTAAGCAAAAGTCTGAATTGGTTAAAAAAATTATGCGAAAATAAAATTTGTTTCTTGCGCATATGGTTGAAAAAATTCAACTAAATCATGGCCGAGCGCCGACGAAATTATAGGTGTAGGAAACCCGTAGTTCTCGGAGTAACCGCTAGAAGCCGCACGCGCGCTCGTTTCTCGTAAGCGTAGCGCGAACCGAAAAACTACTTAAACGCCGGAGAAACTCTGAAGAGTATCGCTTCTTGGCCTGTGGCTAAGATCAAAGTGTAGTATCTGTTCTTATCAGTTGAATATCTGATATTCTCTCCATGGATATTCCATTGGATATCTGATATTCTCTCCACTATTATCGTGGATGATCATTCCAATGCGCGCGTTTTATTTAAGATTTTAAACAAATTGAAAAACTTACGTCTCATGGCATATTTGTTTCGATGTAGTAAAGAAATAATTCATTCTATTGATTACATTTTTGCACGAAATAAAAAACGTTGTAGCAACCGGTTAATTATTTCATCCATACATCTACGGATTGTATATAGAATGATTTCAATAGAATATAATTTTATTTAACGGATAATGTAGATATTCAGAGAACAGAAGAGATTTTCAACCGAAATAATATGTTATTTTTGAATCAATCACATTTCCCAATATTTTATAGTATTGTAACAATCTCATATGTCGGTGGCACTCCGCGATCAGACATACTTTTGAATCACCAATAGATCTTTTTGATTCATTCGGTTTTTTTTCTCAGTGTGGAAGCCCAATTTGAAGGGTGAGAATGATAAATGTTTTTCTAGTAACCCATTGGTTGGAATAAATTATTTTTTTTTCCCAGCATGTTGTACACATGTTTGCGGTGACAATGTAATTTTTTCGGAAGACAATCTTTCAAAGTGTCCGTGGTGTTGCAATCGGCGTTGCAGTCCTCCAGCGGCGAGGCCCGAAACTGCGTCCTCTCCACCAAGCTCAAATGTAATTTGAAACGAGAACAAAAAATGTTTTCTTCAAATATATCCAACTGGCCGTGGGTTCACGATCCACTTTTCGAAATTTCGAAAAATACAAAAAATGACAGCTTTTTCAAAGAAAACCTCATTTTTCTCTTGAAAAACAGCACGCTGAAGTCATTGTTATTTACAAATGGTTCATCCAATTAAACAATGCGATCGTGAACCGGAAATGACTACTGTTTGAACGCTAACTGTGCAGTTCAAGTCAATAGCGTGGAAGTTACTTAACATATCAATCCCGCCGTGTCAAGATATGCACTTTCGAGATAATCGCGTTCAAACTCGACGGATCGCGGTTAACCCGACGCACACTGTTCCACTAAAATAGGTGTACCTTCGTCAATTTTTTTAATTTCAGGGTCCGGTTGGTCCTAAAATATTATTGAAACTTCAAAAAAACAGTTTTTGAAGTTTCCAGAGATGTATAACCCCTTAAGGGGAGGAAGAGACAGAGAGAGAGAGAGAGAGAGAGAGAGAGAGAGAGAGAGAGAGAGAGAGAGAGAAGAGCAAAAAGACGTTTCTCCTCTTTTTCCGTGATCCGCGAGAGCTATGCGCTCTCCTGGGGCTTTAGTGGCGCATTGTGTGTGGGAAGAAGCGCGCGCGTTTCGCGGTAATCAATGGTTCCGGCAGGTACGGCGCCCTTTTTATATAGTGCGCCATGGACCGCGCGCTCTCATTCCCGAATATTTCTCTTTCTCTTGGTGAAACGAGCGAATAAACGCGCCGCAAATATATATATATATATATATATATATATATATATATATATATGCTGGCCTATCCTCTTCGCGCGATGACTTTTGCCTTCAGTCTGTGCGCTGCCTCCAAAAGGAGAATAAAAGAGTCGCGAAAATGTGGGAGGGTAAGCAAGAGAGGGCAAAAAATTCCATCGTTGAAGGATGTACATGGGCTTCAGCGTTGCATCGCAAAATTTCAAGAATTTGGAATGAAATACTGAGGAAAAAACACCATTTTTTCACATGACGGTTTTTCACGCACGATTGCTCATGGATCGCAGGGACTTTGAGAAAATTGGGAGTTAATTTTTATTCAGTCTTTTCTGTTTTTTTTTGTCTCGCATCGGAATAGGGGTTTTCATACTTTGCGTCCTCATCATTGGTTCATTTTGTTCTCATCTATTTGACTAGGACACGCGCGCTCGGGTCAATTTCTCTCAACGTTTTGTCAGAGATCCCGCTTCCCAAATAGTTATATACAGATAGAAGGGGGGGGAGAGAGAGAGAGAGAGAGAGAGAGAGAGAGAGAGAGAATGAATAAGAACGCGACGAGAATGCGTGTATGTGGGGATCAGTAAATAAACGCGACAAAGCCAGCACGTCCGATATTGGAAGCAATTCTGAAATGATCGATATATATATATATACACGATGGTTCGGTAGACCGTGAACAGTGTACACACGGCACCTCCGACTGTTTGGTCAGTCGAGCCCCCCCCACGCTCGATCGGCATAGCACCGGCGGGATATATTTCGCGTGCTGGTTTCGACCCTCAATTCGGGCTACGCGACCGTCCGTACTCGAGGAAATTTCCTTCATTTCGACCTCTATGGTGGGCACTCGACGAGGACGGTCCTCGAAGTCGAATGTCTTGAAAATCGAGTCTTCTCAACCTCGTGTATACGCGAGCTCGATATTTATATAGTTGGGCTAGGAAGTGAGAGGAGGGATTGAGAGATCGTTGGATACGGCGATTTGAAAGAGTTATATATGAGGGAGTGAATGAGAGGAAGAGAGAATGTGTCGATGATGGCACGAGCTATCGAGTGCGCATAAATCCTAGGTCGATCGGTCCCTTTCATTTCTCTCGGCTTGAAAATATCAGGATACGTATGTACATGTAGGGATAAAAACATTTATGTGTGTGTGTGTGTGTGTGTGCGCGAAGGTCGAGATTCTACGGATCGACCTCCGACCCTTTAGGGCCTCTGGCTCGCTCGTTCATCTCTCCTCGAGGGCTTCGAGGAGGCCCCTTTCGCGAAAAACAAAACGCACCGCGGATAGTCCGCAATCTGAGCTCTCTCTCTCTCTCTCTCTCTCTCTCTCTCTCTCTCTCTGTCTCTTTCTCTTCGTTCTCTCTTTATCCACGCGGTATATGGGCGTACGGTGCGCCACGTCGTAAACGTATTTTTATTAAATAATTAGAGATTAGGGCTCTCCCTAATGGGTGGTTATAGTTCCTCGCGTGCCGTCCATTCCGGGACCGCATACCAGCCGTGAAGAGCGTACGTGAGATTCCCACACTCATCGGCGCTGCCGCCGCTCTTGTGTCTCTTTAGCTCGTCGCGCCGCGCTTTCTGTCTCTTTCTCCTTTTCTCCGCATCGCCTCGATGCCATGCGCGTTGCTTTGCGTCATTTTTGTATCTTGTTCAAACTCTGCACCCACCCGCGTCCATCTTCGCCTAGGTTTGCTTTTTTCGTTTTCGTTTTTATCACGTTTTTATTAACTCGCTTTGCTTGCTGTCTGTTCGTCTGTTTGTCTGTTCGGTACAAATTTTGCAGTCGATGCTTTTTTGTTTTTAAGGCGTTACCCCCACTAGTAGCGTAAAAAAGGCCTTTTTCATGAATTTTTTTAAAGAAAACTACAAAACTTTTTTAATCGATCAATATACCATCTTAAAGAACACATCTTGAAGAACTTTCAGTAATTTTTTTATTGAAAAATATTACATTGTTTAGTGGCAAATGGCCGTCAATGAAATAATGTTTTTATATACACGGTTTGCGGTGACCAACATTGCGGCGAAGTGGATCATCTGAAAAAAAAAATGCGGATGGATTTAGTCAAATATAAGTATAAACTAGTCTTTAATCGAAGGATTTTAAAAAATATTCATTTTTCACAAAATGGCGGACAGCCAAAGTTAATGGTTCGATTTTAACGAAAAAAACGGCCGTTTTTTGGTTATAAAAGGGCCATTTTTTTTTTCGAAAAAAAAAATCGAACGATTAAAGACTACATTTTTATGTATTAAATAAGCCTGCAAAATTTCAAGAAGATCGGTTCATTAGTGTTCGAGTAATCTTGGTCACCGACTTCAGAAATGCCATTTTGAGAAAAACGCGTTTAAAGTTTCAATTTCAGTTTACACGAAGAAAATATTTTTTTTTGTAAACTTACATAGAGTCATCTATTCCGGGCCCATGCAGAAGTATGGGCCCGGATACTTATACTTCAAAAAAATGCAATAAAAAAAAATCGATTTTTTCAAAATCGCAAGTAGGGGTAACCCCTTAAACATCGACAGCTGATGAATATACAGCTCGCCTTGGTAGTGACGCACCTCGTCATGCTCAAACAAGAGCGATGGAGTTTGTTTGCCTGTTGGGTACAAAATTTTCAATCGATTTTGAAATAACTTCCGGATGAGCTAGAGGATTGAAACTTTGAACATAGCTCAGATCTGGATGACAGGCAAGTAACCAGACAGGCAAATCTGTCACAGAGAGAGAAAAAGAGAAATAAATTGCGAAAAAAATCAATGAAAAAAATAGTTTAGTGAAAGAGAACATAATAATAATAATATGAATAGTGAATAGTGCATTAGTGACGATTTCTAGGATGGCCAAGGAGACAGCCCCCCAACGCAAGCGACACCTAGAGAAGAAGAAGCAAAATTTCACACACACAAGACCAAAAAAAAGAAAACAAAATGAACCAAAGTAAAAAAATGTTTTAACCACGTTTTTAAAACGGACTGAAAAGTATAAAATAATTTCTCCTAGCCCCATGTAGATTTATAACCCAATACAGATTCTTAACCGCATACAGATTGTCCTGAAAATTTGTGACTGAATTTTTAATAGCTAGGAAAATACTTGTAAAATGTAAAGCGAAAAAGGTGGGGCACATAGTAAGCAATGTAGGGATTAGTTATTGTTGAGAATACTCACACAACAGTTCGTATCATTTGCAGTGTAACAAAATTCTTAGGGACTTAGGTGAACATGCATCAATTATCTATTACATGTGCCTCACGTTTCTTTTTGTTTTCAATCTTACAAGTATTTTCATAGCTGTTAAAAATTCAAAGTCGCAAATTTTCAGGACAATCTGTATGCGGTTGCGAATCTTTATCGGGTTATAAATCTGTATGGGGCTAGGAGAAATTATTTTATACTTTTTAGTCCGTTTTAAAAGCGTGGTTAAACATTTTTTTTAAATAAAGATTATTTTTTTGTTGGATTTTGATCCGTTTGATTTTATTTGTTTTTTTTTCGCAAGAAAACTTTTTACTTTGGCTCTTCGGATGTTTTGTTAGAAATCTCGTAGCGCGTTTAATGGAAAACCGCAATAGTACGTGAACTGAACGAACTTGGGCGAAAAGTAATGTTTCTGATGACAAATAGCAACGAAAAACAAGTGCGGGTTGGTTCTCTCTCTATTAGGGTTCGGTGACGATTAACGTTTTTTTAACTAGATATTAAATTAGGTAATGCTTTTTTCTGTGTTTGTTCTTAGGTAGTACTAAACTGAAACCGTATGGGGTAATGATAGTTGAATGAAACTTTTTATACTCCTACTGTAAGCCAATAATGAAAATATATACAATTATTGTTTTTTCAATATTTACAATACCAAATGAATTTTTGGAGTCGGTACCAGCCAATTGTCAATATTGTCACATTTTTCGCAGTAGAAGCGGAGGCGAAGAAAAATTTATGAAATATACGATCTACAGTCTTTTTTAAATTGGCAATCTCGTTTCTTCCGTGACGTCAATCTATCGGTCTTGGCTGGCATCGATTCCAAAAATGAGTCATTTGGTATTTTAAATATTTCAATAACAATAATTTTATATATTTTCATTATACATTTATTGCATTATGTATACAATAAATCATTATACGACTACATGATGATTCGGCGTTTTTAGTATTTGTTGTTTGAATGCAGTATATGTTACATAATATACAGAAATTCCAAATTCGTAACTAGTTTAGTTTTTGAGATAGACCCCGTAACAAAAATGGTCTAAAACTGACAACTTTGACGGCCCCCATTTCTTTATTTTGTGAGGTAAATAATAATAAAATAAACTTGTACTCTACTCATGAGCTTTAAGGAGAGATATACACCTAGTAGCCGGAAAAAGGTCATTTTTGGGAATTTTTTCAAGGAAAACTATTTTAAATTTCGGATTGGGGTTTTAATTATCTAAAAGTATATACGTTCAAAAATATGTTTAATTTTCTTTATTTAAAAATATCAAAAATATACAAGGACATTGTATGATCCTTGGAGCGTCGTAAAAAAATCTGCGTATACGGTACCCACTGGCGTTTCTTCAAAAATCATCTGAAAATAAACCAAAAAGATTATTAAATTAGATACTATAATCTAGTACTTGTCATAGCCGATTTTGAAAATATCGATTTATGACAAAATGGCGGACGTTTGAACATAACTAGTGATTTTTGGGCCAAAAATAAGTTATTATTTTGCCTATAAAACAAAAACTAAGTAACGGAAAAAAGATCCTATGACAAGTACTAGATAATGGTGTATAGAATAACCACAAAAAACCTCAAGCCAATCGGTTCATTGGTTTTCGAGAAATTTTGGGTACCGATTTGAAAAACGTGGTTTTGAGAAAAACGCGTTTGAAAATTTGGGAATGAATAAATCATGAAATTTGTCAACTTACATGGAATCATCGATACCAGGCCCATAGTGTAGGTCTTCTACGGTCGACGGAATGTTCATGGCTTCTAAATCCTCGACCTCGACCATCTAGGTGTATATCTCCCGTTAAACAATGACACCCCAAATGCCACGGCAAGCATTTTTTCAGCTCCTTTTTCATATATGGGACCCCCATGAAAAATAATTGAATTGAATTTCTAATTCAATATTCGGTTTTGAGCCAACATTCTACACAAAATATCTAAATTTCAGGTCTGCAGTTCGTAATTTTTTTAAACAATAAGAATAATGACAGCGAAGAGTAAGAAAAAGACCATACAACTGAAAGTTTTGTCGTTCCAAATATTTAAAAAGCAAATCCGTCCTTTTTCTCGCATGCTTGTATAGTCTGATATACAGTGGGTAAAAAAAGGATTTATTCGTCTCACACGAAACTGTTGTTAATTTGGCTTTATTTGTTTCTTCGTACTTTCCCGATATATTTTTCAAACAAACACCATGTATATTCAGGATAAGCTCTCGAACATCGATAATTAATAAAGCATTCAATTTTTTTCGTAGGATAATTTGAAAAAGACGACGTGTACAAATACTTGTTTTACCCACTGTAGATCATTTGTATAAATTGTTTATAATTGATATGCATTAATATATATTTTTATACATATATATAATTAATAAAGCATTCAATTTTTTTCGTAGGATAATTTGGAAAAGACGACGTGTACAAATACTTGGTTTACCCACTGTAGGTCATTTGTATAAATTGTTTATAATTGATATGCATTAATATATATTTTTATACATATATATAACCTTTTAAATAGAGCTCTTTGAGGTCTCAGGGCTACGTGACCAAAAGGGAAACGTGTATGAAAGGCGAAAAAAAAGTAAAGCTCTTTTTTTCCACGTTGGAAAGTGCAGCCTGCTTTTGCTTCTTTTTTTCTTCTCATTTTTCCTTTTTTCCTCCTCACTTCTCACAGCCTCGAAAAGCTGCGCCACGTTGCTCTTTAAATGTGTAGGCCCGTGTTTTTTCGTCGATGAAAGGATAAGCGTGGCGAGAGCATGTGAAAGGTAATTCATAGACAAAACGCGGTCACGAGCGAGGTCTTGACGCGCATATATATATATAGTGTATGTGTACGTACACGTCATAGGGATCGCCTTTTGAGATACCAGGCTTTGGCCCAAGCTCCCTCTTGATGGGCTACCCCTAAAAATAGTTCGGCGCTTAACCCTCTCGAGGTTGAGCGCTAAGAATTATGGGTCACCGGGCAACCCCAAGCATGTATGTATGTGTACAACACATTTTCTATATATTGAAAAACAATATATATATACATATACACATACACACAGACGTTACCCCTCGAAAGCATTAAGGGCATGTACAAGATCAACATAACCTCACAAATTTTCGAACCCAGTTTTCTCATAGACGCTTTTTTAAGGCCTAGTATTTTTTTAAGGCCTAGGCCACAGTAACGGGTATAAAATCATGTGCGAATTCAACAATTTTTCTTCGTATTGACAAGTGATTTACTCATAAAATTAATTACACATCTATTTAGTATGAATATCGAGCTGTTAGCATTGAAAAAAAAATGTCGTTGTACAAAATGGCTGACTACTAATGTTTTATTTTGTTATCTTTTTTAGGTGCTCCGCGGCGGGACATTTAGCATCCACAATTTTTACCTACAACAAAAAACAAAAATCCTCGTCAATCTACATTAGAATACCTAGAGAAGTCCGTACGGAATTAAAAAAATATTGTTTTATTCAAAAGTTGTAGGTATTTGAACTTAAGAAATGAATTTTCAGTGAAAAATTCCGTTATAACTGCTCATAAACTGCTCATAAAATGAAAAGTTTTCGATTAATCAGAAATTCCGTACGTACTTCTCTGCGAAATGCAATTAGGAAAGTAACTTTTAAATTCGAAGTAAATCGAGTGAAAATTGTTGAAGTTATTTGTCGAGAAGTTTCGAGTAGTGGGCCATTTTGTACATCGAAAAAAAAATATACATTTTCTGACAGCTTGATATTCATACTAAATAGATGTGTAATTAATTTTATGTATCACTTTTTCACAAGAAAAAAAATTGTTAAATTCGCACATGATTTTCTACCCGTTAGTGTGGTCTAAGGCCTTAATGATCACAAAACCATCAGGCTCTGTAGAATTGCCTGACGCGGAGCTTGACAATATTTATCGTGTCCTAAATATTAGTGATCTTTGAGAAACCTTGGTTTCAACATTTCAGCTATCTCTCTCGCACTTTTATGTCACATGGTACATCTTCCACGTCCCCTTAAGGAGGTTGGAGGGTTAGCCACAATCCAAGGTTAAATTTAATAAAAAATACATGTCATTGTTCAGACTATACTGAGTCTTTACGAATTTTTTAAACTTTTGTTCACCACCAAACACCAGAGGTAAAAAATAGTTTAAGGCGTTACCCCCACTTGTAGCGCAAAAAAGGCCTTTTTCATGAATTTTTTTCAAGAAAACTACAAAACTTTTTTAATCGATCAATATACCATCTTAAAGAACACATCTTGAAGAACTTTCAGTAATTTTTTTATTGAAAAATATTACATTGTTTAGTGGCAAATGGCCGTCAATGAAATAATGTTTTTATATACACGGTTTGCGGTGACCAACATTGCGGCGAAGTGGATCATCTGAAAAAAAAAATGCGGATGGATTTAGTCAAATATAAGTATAAACTAGTCTTTAATCGAAGGATTTTAAAAAATATTCATTTTTCACAAAATGGCGGACAGTCAAAGTTAATGGTTCGATTTTAACGAAAAAAAAACGGCCGTTTTTTTGGCTATAAAACGGCCATTTTTTTTTTTCGAAAAAAAAAAATCGAACGATTAAAGACTACATTTTTATGTATTAAATAAGCCTGCAAAATTTCAAGAAGATCGGTTCATTAGTGTTCGAGTAATTTTGGTCACCGACTTCAGAAATGCCATTTTGAGAAAAAACGCCATTAAAGTTTCAATTTCAGTTTACACGAAGAAAATATTTTTGTTTGTAAACTTACATAGAGTCATCTATTCCGGGCCCATACAGAAGTATGGGCCCGGATACTTATACTTAAAAAAAATGCAATAAAAAAAATCGATTTTTTCAACATCGCAAGTGGGGGTAACCCCTTAATGTATGTAATTTAACGTGCGGTTGGATGGGCAAGCCTTTCACACTAAAGGTCGTCCAATTTTTTTGTTGTTATTTAGCACCAAGATAAACCATTTCTAACAACGGATTAACGCAAACTGACCCTTTGTAAACATTTAGAAAAAAAAATCCTCATCTTGCCCATCGTAAACCATGGGCCAATAATCTCGTGACGTGAATATGAATAGGCATAATTATAAATTACTCAAAATTTCATTGTGAATTGTATAAAACATTCGTTGCCGTAGTTTTCTTCTTGATAATCATCGATAATGTTATACTTTTTCAAGTCTGTGGTAACACAAAAGTTTTTCTACTTTGCGTAATAAAAATATGAAAATGCATAATTTTGCTCTTTGATTATATATTTTTAAAAATTAGCACATACAGAATAAATCTGTACCTCGTATGCATTTTTTGAGGTTCACTGAAGAAAAAATGAAAATAAACTGTCATTTGACTCAAATGAATCGCTCCAACCTCCTTAAACTGTATGGAACATTTACTTTTTGTCTCAACTATACGCAAAATTTCTTTTATATTTCATACATGGAAAATGTGTTGTTTTTATTATAGAAATTAATCGTAAAGGATCTGTCTGATCGTTTGAGGGCTTCGAACTGGCTTGATTGCCGAGGGTGATGGCGGAAAGAGGAGGAGGAGGAGTGGGATGGTTAAGGCGGCGAGATTACAAGAGAGCCCCGTTGGTACGAGGCTCTCGCTCTCTCTTTCTATTGTCGGGCGCGCGCGGAAAGGCGCTTCGGAGCAAAAACGTTGAGAGCTCGCCGACACAAGACACTCGCGCGCGCACCGGTACTCATTCAATTATGACGCTGACACAAGCTCGCATCAATCTTTGCCTCTCGGTGGCCGCTGTGGTGGCCAACGTGGCCGTTGTTCTCTCTCTCTCTCTCTCTCTCTCTCTCTCTCTCTCTCTCTCTCTCTCT
>CALYCA010000127.1:0-30960 GCA_944452715.1 Ophion slaviceki | reverse complement strand
CTCCTGTGCGCCTCTAAAAAAAATATAGCCCCAATTTTCCGCGCGTACGTACTCGCATAATACTAATAATAATAATAATAAGAATAACAATTATAACGAGGATAATAATCATAATTCATGAAATTAAGTAACATCGACAATAATAACTATCACCAACGTCCTCAAGATAATAAATACAATTTAAATGATTATTGCAATATTTGTTACGTGAATAAACTCGATCCCATCTACTTGAAATCGGTGCGTCGCAAAAATTGTCCCGACGATGAAAAACATTGGTGGAAATTCGTACGTGTATGGCGCAAAATTCGGATGAATTCGCGGTCTCTTGTAGCTCCAACGAGTCAAAATGATAAACGAAGAAAAAGAAACAGTCACCGCTGTTTCGACGTTCGGCATTCTGTAGTCTGGCGTTGTAAAAAGTTCAACGTCGTCCTCGAGTCGAGGCTCTCACCTCCATTTTCCGTCGTCCCATTTGGTGAACGCGGCCAGCTAATTTTCCACCAATCTCGAAGGTGTGCGAAATTTTCGTTGTTGCGACGCGATCGGAGATTGATCTCGGCGGGATCACGACGGGCGAATATTGTGCAAAATAAATATCGAGTGTAAATTTTTGACATAGCACGACACTCGAAATAAATCCAACTCACTGTCAGACCTTTGACAGCTTTATTTGCGTAAAGATATGTTCAGAAGTTCGACAATTGGCTGGATAAAATACCCGGGACACTGGTGTAACTCCATCGGGACATTTTTGGTCTAGGAGAGCTTTCAAGATCGTGTGACAAGTGAGCTCGATCTCCAGTTTCCGACAAGTTCGACTGTCAATGCAGTGGCTTGAATCGGGATAACGAGTCAAATTGAAGGAAAAAAAACCAGTCATCTTTCGCCGCACAAGCGCCCTGATTTTGGTATAGGGAGGGAGGGAGGGAGGGAGAGAGAGAGAGAGAGAGAGAGAGAGAGAGAGAGAGAGAGAGAGAGAGAGAGAGAGAGAGTGCGAAAAACATTCGCATCCACAAATTCTACGCACGATCGCATCTTCGATGGAGCTCTCTCCTGTCACATCGCGCACCCTTAAATCCGCCACAAATTGACGCTTGTTCAAATTTACATTCGCGTAGCAAACGAGAAGAAAATTAATAAATTGAAAAAAAAAATAACTAAAGTGATGTGGAGCGCGTGGAGCTCGGGGTGCAACGCGATGTCGACGGCCCGTGAAAATTTCTCATTGAGCTTACTATTCGGATACTTGCTGAACTGTAGGCGATGCGTTTAGGAGTCGAGCACTACCAGCAGGAGCTTTAAGAGAGAGAGAGAGAGAAAGAACCGTTCACCACAATTTGCCAATGCGGTGTCCACGAACTTTTTGGCACCTCGCGATCACCTTTTCCCGTCACACGTTTTTTCCTACCCATCCCGAGCGTCCTTCATCCTCTCCCGTGTACCTCCCCCCTTCTTGTCCTCCTGTCCAGTCACACTTGCCATCCACGCGAGACCAGCACAACCGCGCGCGGGCGGACCCGACAACTATATCCAACGAAAGTCCCTCTGCGCTCGGTCGCGATCGCTGATCGTCGCGGCTCCTGGTGACTCTCCATCGGCCCGAGAAACCCTGCAGCGTTTTCGTCTCTACGCGTTTTGCTTTTTACCCCTCTTTCGTATCCTCCAATCCATTCGCCTCGTTCATCGAAACTCGTGCGTTGTATGATCGACGGAAAAAAAGACACGGGAAAAAGAAAAACTGGAACGTTGCACTCTGAGAAAAGGGGAGAAAAAAAAACGGAGAATTAAGGCCTGTTTTTTTGTATTCGCAGATTTCGGATGTAGCCAGCGGGGGTGCGGGTGATAGCGGTGCGCCAATAAGTGTGTTGTAAATAAGGGAGGAGTAGTGCGGGGGTGGTCGGTGAGAGTGCTACGAGTGCCGATTTTGTGCACGGCGTGCTTTTACGGTACACTGTCACGGCAAAATTAAACGTATATACAGATATATATGTATATGTATATATGTATAGAAAAGCGAAATTATATATACATATACATACATTTTATTTCACGAATATACATTGTGCCGCGGGGCTGTGTAATCGCGTCGTACACCAAGCGTGCATCGCAACAGCTGCAGCGAGAAGAAAAATCGCGAAACGCTCTCGCTGCTGATCAAGCAAACACAAAATCGACGAGGGACTCGGCTCTCCGGACATCCCGTTAAACGAACCGGCAGCCGCGCTCGACGCGTCGCAAACGCCCGACAGCCACGCGAAAATGGAGTCAATCGAGCTTCGTCAAGTCACATTAGCCCTCATATTGTGCAACTTCCTGTTGCCGAATTTCGGTAAGTCAGCATTTTGTTTCTACGATAACGCGAGCGAGCTCTACCCACGTTATCCAGTACTCTTGAATTTTCTGTCAAATCGCGCGGGTGAAAAATCTCGATATTACTCTGCGCGCTCGTCCGAATCGAGAGATAAAAAAGCCTTCGATCGAGAGAAAAAAGTTTTCGATCGAGAGAAAAAAGCTTTTGATCGAGAAAAAAGCTTTCGATCGAGAAAAAAGCTTTCGATCGAGAAAAAAGCTTTCGATCGAGAAAAAAGCTTTCGATCGAGAGAAAAAAGCTTTCGATCGAGAGAAAAAAAGGTTTAGATCGAGAAAAAAGCTTTCGATCGAGAGAAAAAAGCTTTCGATCGAGAGAAAAAAGCTTTCGATCGAACGACGTCGATGTCTGCGATTGGGAAAAATCGTTTGCAATTCGGCAGGAGATGAAAACAAACCGAACGAGTGTTGGGGAATCACACGATGAGAGAAATTGTTTGCTTGAAGAAAGTAGATTTTGACTTGTACGAAAATATTTATTGTTTTTTTTTGGGGTATTTGAAGCATACCAGCCACTTTCAATGAACTCTATTTTGTAGGTCAATTTGTTGAAGACGAGTAGATGTTTTAGCGGAGTATATTTAATGTCATTTTAACGGAAATGTATTTATGCATATGGTAAATTATTTATCAAATTCAAATAAATGTTGAGGCAGCTTAAAAGCGTCGTTCCATGTGACAGCTATATTTTTTCCTTTTTTGGGATTTTTTTTGACGAACCATTGAAACACACTATCTTTGAATTTTTGCCACACATTTATTAACATTTTTACAGTCCCTCGGAATTTTATCAAATAAAAATAACGAGTTGTATCGATTTTGCACCGTTCGGAAGACACTTATGTGTAAAAAAACGATGATTGACGGCAGCCATGATTCCGGACGTTTCGTTCATCTGAAATAAAAAAAAATCAAACGGCATTGTAATTTGTAGATCTGAGGCTATCGCCGGAACTAGAGTAAAGTAAAAATATCGCAAATTGAATTTTTGGCACGGTTTTAAAAGTTAAGTTCTAAGTTTCGTCATGTTTTTCGATGTTTACAGCTCAAAAAAGAAAAACTATATCAGATGTCAGAAATATTCTAGTTCGGGTGAGAACTATAGATGTGCTGACTAGACCATAACAATTTGAGCGAAATCCGTTCAATCCTTTTTGAGATATCATGAAAGCCAATTTGAAAAATACGATTTTGAGAGAAACGCATTTGAAAGTTCAAGTACGATTTACACAAAAAAAATTTTGACTCCCTATTAGTCTGCTATGCCGGGTCCATATAACATGCACACATTTTTTTCAATTTCTGCAAAATAACAATTTTCGAGTTATTCGAACTGTCACACGGGATGATCGCGTTAAGGGGTTATATACAGTCAGGAGGCCCAAAAAGATCGATTTTACAAGATTTTTTCTGGAGAAGACCTTCAAATCTATTAACGTAAAAATTTGTACACATTATGGTAACTGTATTTTAACCTTTTTTATTTCCGAAAATAATTATTTTAAAAGCTGCTATAGCTGATCTCCGGGAGCACCTGTAAAACATGAGTCTTGCGGTGAGCACGATATCGCTGGACTGGATAATCTAAAATAAAAAAAAAACCAAAAATATTTCGTTAATACAATGGATTATCTTGTAATTGATCGATGAATAAGCAAAATAATTTTTTTGCAAAATGGCGGCTGCTAAAAAATCGTTTTTTGACAAAAATATAGGCCTTAAATTGCTTAAAAAATGAAAAATATTTATCGGTAAGAAAAGGCTTCGATTAATTACTAAAAAATATAATTGAAAAGATTGTGTTAAAATTTGAGACTGATCGGTTCAGCCGTTTCCGAGAAAACTTGCTCACCGACTTTAAAAACACAGTTTTAAGAAAAATGTGTTTAAAGTTTCAAAAGCCCTTTCGAACGCTCTGGCACGTCATTACAAATGTGCGTGTAACTTTGAGAATATTCGCCGGATTGACAAGAAATTTGCTGTGTGTGTACTTAAATACATGTACATTACGAAAATAAAATTTAGAAAAATCGATTTTTCGAAAAATTTTACTGTATATAACCCCTCAATAAGAATGCGCTGAGCGCCACACTCCGAACGGAAACTTCACGCCGTTCACTGACCGCATTACGGACTACCTCTAAGTCTAACCTTCCTAATGATCTTCAAAATCCAACTCGATTTGAATTTATAGTCGTCTTTCTGGATTTGCCATTGGTGACAAGGTCTGAAAGATCGCTGAAGTTTGCACAATAAGAATGCAACGGAAATTAATTTTCTCGATTGCTCAAATTCGGCTATGAAAATCCCTCAAACGTATTTTGTGTATCTTTATTAGAGATTTACGATCTCAATGTGCAGGAAAAGGTTTTGGATAATAATAAAAAAATGAAGAATCAGGAGAAATGAATTAAAAAAATCAACCGCTGCAAATCGTTGCAAACTTCAACTGCACAATTTCGTGTATCAAAACCAAAAGAAAATAGAGTTTTTCACGCAGAGAATAAGGTTGAGACTTGAATAAAATCCTATTAGAATAAAATCAACATTTTTCTGGTAGAAGCGAATAATTTTTTTTGACAAAATGATATATTTGTTTTAGTCAACGTACAATTTGAGCGAATAAAAGTCTATTGAACAGATGACATTTGATCCAAGTCAAATGAACGGTTTTGTTTTTTCGTCGGTTGCAAACGATAAAAATATTCAGTTGAAGAAAATATGTCATTCTATCTCGTCGTCTAGTCTAGAAATCCAATAATCGAAAATCAAATCAAACGTTATTTGGTTGAAATCAATCATTTCCCAAGGGGCAATTGCCTGGGGGTTTTTCCATGCACTGGATACAGGAGACGAAACTTCAATGGGGAGAAAGTGAATAAAGTGTGCGTGAAAATGCGAGTAATAGAGATGGCGCGTCGATCGAAAGGACCCGTATCTATAGTAATATATCGGTCGATGAGGTGAAAGTGATCGGACGAGGTTCTAACCTCACAACAGACCGGTCGTGAGATTATACTACTTTGAACGACTTTATTCGTTGTTTTCAAAATATCCACATGAGAGTTCTAAGGGATCATCACAGTGTAACGGGTTGAAAGATAGCTGATTTTCGCGATTTTTTTTTCGATGGTTACAATACGCTAATCAGTCTGATTATTCTATGTCAAATCAAAGCACTCATGAAGAACAGAAAATACATTTTTAAACGTTTATTTTAATTTTATTTTTTCATTTTTTTAACGGTTGAAAATGTCTTAAAAAAAAGAAGTCATCGGTCGTGGCCGTAAATATTATCTGAAATAGAATTTGTAAAAAGATTGTTAATGAGTATGAAAGCTGTTATCTTGCTATGGAGGTTTAATTTTTTTTAGACAAAATTGACCAATTTGTGGCCGTCTGAAAAAAAGTATCCAATTCAGTCTACTTTTTCGACAGCTTTTCGTTAAAAAAAATATGAAGATTAAAAATAAAGCTTCCATAGCAAGATAAAGAATAGCGTGAAGAATGTTGTGCCAACATTTGAGACGGATAGCTTGAAAACTCTTCCTTTGAGAGTGTACACGGTTTTGAAAAACGAATTTTCATATAAATTGTTTACTTACGATCAATCGGCGATGCCAGGTCCATGTTTATAACCATCTATACTATCGGATAATCCAAAAAAGAAATCGATTTCTTCGAAAATTTTACACTGTGATGATCACTTAAGGGGTTAGGCCACACGGAAAAAAAGAAATAGTACAAAATACAGGGGCTACACAGTTCGCATTGGACTCGAGCGATTGCACAGCGATATTACCTGAAACACAGTGCTCAAAATACAGTGTGCTCAAAGTAAATTATTACAGTTCCTATACTGTCCTCTTTGGACTCGAACCGCTCTACTGTATCTTTTACTGGAACACACAGTCCAAAACACAGTGTAGTCAAAAGTAAATTTTGACAGTTCAACACCGTAATATAAATTTAACAAAACTTGTAATTTGACAGTTGGTTAATCTGTATTATGTACAATGAATGCGCCAGTTATATCGACAGAGTTTATGTAGGTGTTTTAACAGTGAAGTCCTCTGTTCTAGAAACTGGTTAGCAACAAATATACTTTCAGTTTTGAACCGTTGCTTTTTACAGTGTGAACACGGGAAACGTTCTTGTTTTAATACTGTAATTCAAACTTGATGAAGCCCGTAATTTAATAAGGCCACAAATCGTATATTATAAAAAATTAGGGGTAAAAATAACATTAGATAGCGCTGAAAGAACAATTGAAGCGCTGAAAGAACTGCCAGTCTTTTATGTCCTGGTCGCGCCACGCTCGAGACAGGTCCTAACCAGTGAATACCGTTTACAACGTCACACTGTAAATTTGATTATAAACATAAAATTAAAAAAGTTCGGCGAAACCTTCGCTTACAATGTATATTGTAAGCAATGTAATATATACACACACACGCACGCGCACACACACACACGCACGCACGCACGCACGCACGCACGCACACACGCACGCACGCACGCACGCACGCACGCACGCACGCACGCACGCACACACACATATATATCAAGAATATACTGAACTGAGTGAGACACACAAAAAAACGTTTATCCATAAAAGAAGTTTGAGAAAACTGTGTAGAAAATATTAAAAAATCAGTCACATACACAGGAACGTACCTTTTTGTAAATAATTCTCTCTTTTTTATAATTTCTTGAATTATGTCGCACAAATTTCAACATTCGCATCCTATCGACCACGCATTACTAACTGGCAATCCTTTGTGTCCTGGCCACGTGCCTCATGTGCGTACAGCATCAAAAACAGTGATCGCTTTTAAATTTTACAGTTGAATATTTTTACTGAAATCACTGATGTATTCACAATATCAAACTGCAAATAAACCAGTCTAACTGTAGAAATCTCAGAGTGCACAGATAACGTTATGAACTGTCGAAAGAAGAGTAAAACTACCGTGCCACACTGTGAAATTTAATGAATCACTCTGTACTCAATACAGTGTACACTGCAACCCTTGCAGTTTGCGTACAGTATAAAAAGCAGTGACCTCATGTAAATTTTACAGTTAAATATTTTTACTGAAATTTCTGATTTATTCACAATACCAAACTGTAAATAAATCAGTGTAACTGTAAAAATCTCAGAGTGCACAGATTACGTGACGAACTGTCGAAAGAAGAGTAAAACTATCGTGCCACACTGTACAATTTAATGAATCACTCTGTACTCAATACAGTGTGCACTGTAACCCTTGCAGTTTGCGTACAGTATAAAAATCAGTGATCTCATGTAAATTTTACAGTTGAATATTTTTACTGAAGACACTGATGTATTCACAATACCGAACTGTAAATAAGCCAGTGTAACTGTAAAAATCTCAGTGTGTACAGGAAAATTCGTCATTTTTGTAGGACAGGATTTACATTACTTTGTTTTACTGTAAAATGAAATATGGCACCCTGTTTTTCATGCGGTTTATACTGTGATTTTCGCTGTTTCTTTTTTTCCGTGCACTCTAGAGGCCGAAAAATAGGCTTTTTGGGGATTTTTTGCTCAGAAAAACTACAAAATAAATCGAGATTACAAAAAAGGGTGTTTATCATACATATCAGTGACTGTAAACAATCATTTTTTTTTGAAGCAATTAATTTCAAAATGGCGGCTGTGCAGCGTTTATCTCAAAAGTGCATTTTTTAAGTGGGCCGGAAACATAACTCAGAGAACTTTCAACCGATTCACGTGAAATGTTGAATATGTCTTGAAAAATGCATTGTCTATGGAAGTACGTAGGATTTTTTTTTATATTGCATAGTTCATTTGTTATTTACAATTAGCTGACGACTTTTTAAGCAAATTTTTGGAAAGTGAAAAATGTTCCTAAAAAATCGTCAGATAATTGTTAATAACAAATGAACTATGCAATATAAAAAAAAAATCCTACGTACTTCCATAGACAATGTATTTTTCAAGATATGTTCAACATTTCAAGTGAATCGGTTGAAAATTGTCCGACAATGAGTTATGTTTCCGGCCAACTTAAAGCGTTACCCCCACTTGTAGCGCAAAAAAGGCCTTTTTCATGAATTTTTTTAAAGAAAACTACAAAACTTTTTTAATCGATCAATATACCATCTTAAAGAACACATCTTGAAGAACTTTCAGTAATTTTTTTATTGAAAAATATTACATTGTTTAGTGGCAAATGGCCGTCAATGAAATAATGTTTTTATATACACGGTTTGCGGTGACCAACATTGCGGCGAAGTGGATCATCTGAAAAAAAAATGCGGATGGATTTAGTCAAATATAAGTATAAACTAGTCTTTAATCGAAGGATTTTAAAAAATATTCATTTTTCACAAAATGGCGGACAGTCAAAGTTAATGGTTCCATTTTAACGAAAAAAAAAACGGCCGTTTTTTGGCTATAAAACGGCCATTTTTTTTCGAAAAAAAAATCGAACGATTAAAGACTACATTTTTATGTATTAAATAAGCCTGCAAAATTTCAAGTAGATCGGTTCATTAGTGTTCGAGTAATCTTGGTCACCGACTTCAGAAATGCCATTTTGAGAAAAACGCGTTTAAAGTTTCAATTTCAGTTTACACGGAGAAAATATTTTTTTTTTGTAAACTTACATAGAGTCATCTATTCCGGGCCCATACAGAAGTATGGGCCCGGATACTTATACTTCAAAAAAATGCAATAAAAAAATCGATTTTTTCAAAATCGCTAGTGATTTTTCAAAATCGCAAAAACCCCTTAAAAATGCCATTTTAAAATTTTTTCAAAATCGCTAGCGATTTTTCAAAATCGCAAAAACCCCTTAAAAATGCCATTTTAAAATTAATCGCTTCAAAAAAATTATTGTATACAGTCACTGATATGTATGATAAAAACCCTTTTTCGTAATCTCGATTTATTTTGTAGTTTTTCTGAGGAAAAATTCCCAAAAAGCCTATTTTTTCGGCCTCTAGAGTGGCCTAAGGCCTTAAGAAGACAACCATTTCGAAAGCGAAAAACTGAGCCTCTTTAGAAATTCAATCATATCTGCTGACTCAAGTTTTGTAATACAGACTCGTTTTTGTACTCCGATAAATTACGTACGGAAAAAAAACATTAATTTTTCAATTAAAAAACTGCGCATCTGCGTGCAGTCACTGAGAAAAATATAGTGCTTTATTGATTCTAGATTCATACTAATCAGCGTATCTCTTAATATGAAATTGTATTATGACACTTAATTAAGGTTGTTGCTAAAAAATATTCGGATGAATACCTAGATATTAATGAAAATGTTACTAGTTGTTATGGTATATTTTCTGAATATACTGGCAAAAGGAAGACGGAGGTTTCCGCACTCGTTTATAAAGTATTAAATTTCAAACTTTACGTCAATCCCTGCTTGATTGCATTGGTTGTATGGAGCAACGTCATTACCATTTGAGTTTCTCGCGTATAGCTTCCGCATACGTGAAGACAGTCACCCAAAAAACGAATATTTTGTCCAGGATAGTGTACAGAGCAATATTACCGAAAAAATACAGGTTACCGATCTAATTAATGAGAATTTATGAAAAATATGCGAGCAGTTTTCGAAAAAGTGAGGCTTGTTAAAACATATATGGGTAATTCTCCCAAAATGATCATTTTGCGTGTGATCTGACGTTTTTTGAAAATAAATGCTATTCGAGTGAAATATTTCGAAATGTTATAACAAATCAGATTTGGTCGAAAATCGTTGTTATCCTTTATTTTCTGTATTTTGAGTATGAAAATCATTCCTCTGGAGTGTAACTATTCAGACTTCATACACACTAGCAAGCTGGAGAGATACTAAAAGTTCAAAAGCATAAGAAAAAACCGTCTTCGAAACTTTTGGACAATTATCTAATTCCTCTCTAAAAAATAAAAAAGATAATGAGCACAAGTATCTCACAATAAGTAACGAAATTTAGTAACCGTTTTTCTCAATCATTCTTCTGAGGAGCTGTAAATCGGTTCATATATTGACTGACGGGTACCGCTAGCTGATCATGCAGGCCAGAGCAGTGCCTTCTAAGGGTGTCTCAAAATAACCTGACATTGTTTATTACGCGCCATTTTTTTGTGGCGAACATAGAGTACTTATCTTTGACAACCGGCATTGAGAGGCCAGTCCACTTTGGAGCCACGAAAAAAGGCTATTTTCGCGATTTTTTTTTGAGGATTCTATAAAAGATATGAATATAAAAGTTGTTGGGCTTGATAAATAAAGTCTTAAAATACATAAAAAAAATTCAATTAATTTTTATTCATTTTTAAGTACAAAAACTATCGTTTAACGTAACGCCTCAAAAATAGGTGGGCTAGGTAGCTCCATCACAACTCGGCAACGGCTTGTCTGAAACAAAAACATCAAAGTCCAGTAGATTCAGTATGACACCAGCTAAAAAATGACCCTCGGATATAAAGTTTTTTTCAAAAAATAAAAAATGGCAGATGAAAAACGAAAAAAGTATAAAAAAAACACGTTTTTTCGAAGTTTTTCGGAAAAAAAAGAGTAAAAATCAAAATTTCAAAACCATCGAGGGCCATCTTGTTGCGAATCATGTTTACAATATGTGGTTCAAATTTCAAGAGAATCGGTTTATTAGTTTTAGAGATACGATAGAGCTAGATTTTGAAAACGTTTTTTTCGAGAAAAACACGTTTGAAGTTTATACTATGATCGGCCGAGCGCGCTATACGCTCAGGTAGACGAATTGAGGTCTTGACGTTCAGGTAAAAAAAAATACTTAGAGAGCTCGGATTTTCATAAAATTATGACACAATATTTCTGAATGTGTGTACTTTCGAAAACAGTAAAAAAAATCGATTTTTTGAAATTTTCGAAGTGGACTGGCCCTTTAAGAAGTCTGGAGGTTTAGTCATGGAGAATTACACGATCGAGCAACGCATAGAAATTGTGAAAATTCACTACAAAAATGGTGAAAATTCTGCAGAGACGGTTCGAAAAGTCGAAACAATGCAGTTATTGCAGACGAAGTTTCATAGTCGGGTTATCTCGCGCCGCGGCGATATAAATGGGCCATCAAGATCGTGCGATTTGACGCCACCCAGGTAGGAATTGACAATGAAAAAAGGGCTCACCAAGCTCTGAAACAAGGCTCACATTTTTTAATTCAGGCTGAGCACCAGCCTGATTTCAGGCCTAGCTGAACCTCTGAATGATAACGCGGTTTCAGGCTCTTGCACACAGGCTTGACCAAAGGCTGGTAGAAAAGCCTGTACTAAGCCTGAAACGACAAAACAACAAGGCTCAAAACGAGCCTTAATGAAGCCTTCACGAGCATTTATGACCAGGCTTTTCCCAAACTCTTCCCGAGGCTATATGAGGCCTGTTTTTAGTTTTCTATATTCTACATTGGGGTAAATTTAATAAATTTGTAAAGAATTCATTTGATTTATTATATATATTTATTATTTGTTATATTATTTGTTACAAAATATATATAAAAAATATTTTAAAAAACAATACTTTATTTTATTGCGTACTTTTATTTTCGTATACATTTTTTTGTGTACCTCATAAATATCAATAAGAGCATATGTTTAAATGTTCTGAGCTGCCTCCTTCGCTTTCGTTTTTCGTGCCTTCGCACCCGACAAATTTATTGCTAAATTTTTTTTTTCATAAAAGTACAGAAAAAATATTATTTTAAACTTATTTTATTTTATCACAACCTGAAACAAGCCTGCATCCAGCCTTGATTTATCAGCCTCAAAATTCACCGGCTGAATAAAGCTTGAAATAACCCTGAGTTTAGGCTAAGCAGCCAGTCTTGGTTCCAGGCTGCTCCAAACGATTCATTGAAACCTGGGCCAGGTCTGTCTCACTCAGGCTCGGTGAAACAAGGCTAGCACAAGCTTGTTTCCATCGTCAGCCTTTTGATTTCCTACCTGGGCAGTGGTCTTCTTTCTTTCGGGTTTTCTGAAAGGAAAAGTGTATGCCAATGATCCACAGACCATTCCGGAGCTGAAGAAAACAATTGAACGCATCATCAATGAATTTAGTCTGCAATTATGCCAAAATATTATTGAAAATTTTGCCAAAAGAGTGAAAGTTTGCAAACAGAAACGTGGCGGTCATTTATCGGATATTATGTTCTACACATAACCTCCATGTTTGTACCTCATATTAAAATAAAAATATTCGTACTTTTCAAAAAAATAATAGGTTTTATTAAATACATTTTGCGAGACCCTCTGCACGACAGCTTACACAGTTTAAAATATTTTTTTGCAGCTTTTTTTTATCTAATCTAATTCTAAAGATTCTCTATAGAGAATCTAGTTCCACAAATTATTTTTAAAATTTTTTTATGCAGTCTTTTTTCTAATTTTGTTCCAAAGATTCTCTATATAGAATCTATTACCAGAGATTAGAAAAAAAAACTGCATAAGAAATTGCGCGGCCACATTTACCCTCGTCAACTCCCTGTCAAAATTGAAATTTTTGAATGATTTTTTTTTCAATCCCGTGACTGTACCGAGAAAATCTTTTTCTTTTCTTCTAAATACTACAGGTACGTTGCCCCTCATGATTTCTTGGCAACTTATAGCGACAACCTAATTGCCGTGAACGACCCGAGACCTACGAGCATAAGAAGACACGCTCACGAGTAGTGGCCAAACTTGTCGCAACACACTCTGTAATAGCTCCCGCAAATATTGCTAAACTTTGAAAGTACCGAGAGGAACATTTACGGAGACTTTACACGCGTGAACGTAGTATTTTGGTGAACGGGAAATATTTTATGCGCATGCTAATTCTTCTTGCGTACGGTCGCCACGAATTATTTAACATGACAAGCCTCATGCAGATATGCCGTGAAATGGGGTTACTTTGAACAGGTTTTGAAAGTTTTTTGTAGGTAACTTTTTTTTAACATTCTAAATTCCAACTTTTTGTGCTCCAATAGAACAATGTGTCCTTTGGCTAACAAATGTATAAGAAAGTCAAGCCTCACCACACCCTTACAATTTTATATATTTGTTAAAAGTGTCAAAGTAACCTGTCAAAGGTCCAAAGTCTTAAGGCGTTACCCCCACTTGTAGCGCAAAAAAAGGCCTTTTTCATGAATTTTTTTAAAGAAAACTACAAAACTTTTTTAATCGATCAATATACCATCTTAAAGAACACATCTTGAAGAACTTTCAGTAATTTTTGTATTGAAAAATGATACAATGTTTAGTGGCAAATGGCCGTCAATGAAATAATGTTTTTATATACACGGTTTGCGGTGACCAACATTGCGGCGAAGTGGATCATCTGAAAAAAAAATGCGGATGGATTTAGTCAAATATAAGTATAAACTAGTCTTTAATCGAAGGATTTTAAAAAATATTCATTTTTCACAAAATGGCGGACAGTCAAAGTTAATGGTTCGATTTTAACGAAAAAAAACGGCCGTTTTTTGGCTATAAAACGGCCATTTTTTTCGAAAAAAAAAATCGAACGATTAAAGACTACATTTTTATGTATTAAATAAGCCTGCAAAATTTCAAGTAGATCGGTTCATTAGTGTTCGAGTAATCTTGGTCACCGACTTCAGAAATGCCATTTTGAGAAAAACGCGTTTAAAGTTTCAATTTCAGTTTACACGAAGAAAATATTTTTTTTTGTAAACTTACATAGAGTCATCTATTCCGGGCATCAAAAAAAAACTGCACTTCAAATTGCACTTCAAAAAAATGCAATAAAAAAATCGATTTTTTCAAAATCGCAAGTGGGGGTAACCCCTTAAAGTAACCGAGTGTGGGGTTTCTTTGACAAGGCATTGAAATGCAACTTATTTCAAAGATTAAGGGTTACTTTGACATAATTTTGATACAAAAATGTAATATTTTATGCATTATACGTGGAATTAAATGACAAACAACGATTTTTTACAATCAAATTGTCATCTTTATTAAGGCAATCAAAAAATGATGCTTATAAGACTGATTTTCAAAAGGCGGGCGCACCTGTTTTTCCCGCCTTTAAAAACTAATAATAATTCAGGGCTTGATCTGAGACCCATACATACTTATATCAATCGACTCAAAATTTCACCCCCAACCGCCCATTTCAGGGACAACCTTCATATTCTGGGACATCCTGTATATTCAATGAACTATCCTACATAAATGTTCTCAGCTTGTAGCGCAGTGAACGAGCGCGGCTTCGACCGCGGACTCCTAAAATATATGTTTAATTGTTTGCAAAGTTATGTGTATTTGCGTGTGTGAAAGATGGAGCGAGCACTCGCATTTGACCGACCGGTAATTCCATAATGGCCGGTCTCGGTGCGTGAGCTTTGCACGGTACGTGTACTCGTTGAAATACGATGCAGCCGTGGCCTATTTTTTGCGATCACGTATGTATAATTATATATACGTACAGCATCGCTGTACTTTCTCTCGGTGCTTTTCCTGCACGTTGCGCTCGCGTACCAGTGCACGGATATTTGGCATCAAATCGACGTACTCGCCGTCTGCGTATCTTTTCATATTTTTTTGGGGATTGCTGGCTTGCACTCAGACACCCTACACTGACAGAAAAATTCTATTGATATTAACTAACCGCGTCTATTTGATTTTTTTAAATTTAAATTAACTAGACTTTTCGTGTAATCAATTTCGTCCTATTACATTCTATTATTGAAATTATTTATTTTAAATATGTTTATTTATTCAAATAAAAATCTGTTTAAGGGATCTTCTCACTTTAGACGCTCAAAAAAGAATATTTTCGTGATTTTTTGATAGGTTTATATTGTAGATATTGATTTAGAAGTTGTTGCACTTAATAAATACACTTTTGAAATAGATTGAAATAAAAAAAAATGTATTTATGTAACCCAAACAAACTTTAAACGCGTTTTTCTCGAAACAACGTTTTTCGACGGCTTGTTGATAAAATCTTCGAAACTACTGAATTGATCCTTGGGAAATTTTAACCACATATTATTACAACTATAGCACATATCAAGGATTTTTTAAATTTGGTTATTTACTATTTTTTTTGCCACAACCTGTGAAAAAATCGGTTTTTTTTTGTTTTTTCGAAAAATGTCCGTCATTTTGTTATTTTGCATATATCAAAACCGTATGATATGCGTTATAGCCATTAACATACTGAATCTAAAACCGTTTGATTTTTTTGTTTCGGATGATCCATCTCCGAGATTTTATCAACAGCGCAGGCCTACCATTTTTTTAGGACACTTTTTTAAGTAACATTTTCGTCTATAAACAGTGACTTAAATAAATATTTTTTTAAAATGCATTTCGAAAGTGTATTTATTAAGTCTGACAACTTTTATATCAATATCTATAATATAAACATATTAAAAAAATGCATGAAATAGCCTCTTTTCAGCGTCTAAAGTGAGATGACCCCCTAATATCGTCCACTAACTAAATCTTTTATTTAATCCTAATAAATCTGCGATTCGGTTTTATCTGTTCAAAAAACAATTTAGTCGAACCCACTAAATGCATCTCTTTGATTTTTTTTAATTCAAATAAAATAAAATTTTCGTAGAGTCAACCATTTTTCTATTTGATTGGACCAATGGTCCGTCTTTATTGCAATACACATATCAAAGGGGAGTGGGCGTAGAGAGGGTGGAGCAAGAGGAATTCAATATATATATAGGTTATTTTTGAAAAATCTATAGCACGTTATTCGATAAAACTCTCTAATTATCACAATGATATTAACTAATTGAGATAGTTTATGTGATACAACAAATAATTAAAGGAATTCATTTGGTCTCTTACGACATATTTGCGACCAAGATATTACAAGGATTCGGTCGCATTGGGGCAGCCTGCTATGAGTAGGTAGGTTCTAGGTTCGATTCCATATACATGAAATATTTTCTTAAAAAAAAATAATTTCAGAAAGCCAGGGAATGACGAATTACGATAGAAAATCGTTGTGGTAAAATTCTCAATAAAGTGTTTCATTCCATTTTGGATTTATGGAATATTTTATGCATATAGTACACCTAGATTTACAGTATACATTGTAAGCAAATCAAGATTTATTTGAATCAAATCTTTATTTATTAAATTTGAATATATTTAATATTTAAAAAGAAATGCTGAAACAAATAAAAAATATCTTTGAAACAAATAAGATCGTAGCAGGCCGTGAAACAAGGAAAAAACCTTTTTGATTTAAATAGATCCTAATAAATTAATTTTTTTTTGGCAGTGTGAGGTTCGAACAGTATCCTACAGATTACGGGCATATTCGAAGTAGCATTGGGTCCTCAATGTTTTCGTGAAAAGTACGGCGGTACGCCTCGTGTGGGCTTCGTGGTGCGCAATAATCATTTATCAGCACATTTTTGGCAGTTGGCCGCGTAGTACGACGCTGGTAGCATTTTTTTTTCAGTGCTGAGGGTGCCGAGGCATAATTAGAATTTCGATCAAGTTGTGAAAAAATTAAAATAAAATGCAGGTCACTAAAGGTCACTGAAACTGGAAATTCAAGTGTTTAAATGAGGGAAAAAACGTTGGCCATGCGAAGGGATAAACTTTTTGCTTGTTAGGTAACAACTACTATGATTATTTTTTTTCTCATGATTATCAATATGGTCAATTTATATTTTATTTTCTAAACCGCAGTACTTGAAAAGCTGATAATGTATTTGTTGAAATAACCTGCCAATTTCTAGTTTTACAGATGATAGTGATTACGATTTGATTTACGATAAAAATATGAAAATCAGCGTAAAGAATAGGAAAAAAAACTTTCGCCTCCCTGGCAATTTCTTGGGTGTAGGATAAAACTGCTTGGCGCGAAGTTTTCGGTGGACGGAGTTTCTTTTTATTTTATTTTTATTTTCGTTGATCCACCCCCCGTTGGAGGAGAATGCGAAGAGGCTGAACTCGGCATTTGTCGGCTTCGAGTAGGGAATATTGTTTCTCGGGGAGAGCGAGATTCCCGTGGCGCTCGAATTGTTCGCATTTACCGGCTTATCTGGATTACCGTACCTACTACACCCCTCTCTACGAGCACGAGAGCTGTATATCGCGGTAGTACATGGCGAGCACGTTTCTACTACGGCCTACTAATACGGAACAGATCGGGACGCGACTCCACGATGGAACTTATTGTCGCACGCGATATCATTACTTTTGCAGTCCAACGGACGTAGACTATCGAACAGATAATCTTATATGCAAAATGAAAATAATCAATGGCAACATGTATAAATGACGCATTGATATAAAACTGCAAGATAGGCCGGGTCGAAATTTCGAACTTTGAATTATCAGAACACGCAAAAGTCCGTAAATATACTACCCCGAAAGATCAAAACTCCGAATGAATTTTACACGAAAGACCAAAACTCCGAAAATCTGAACACCGTCAAAATAATTCAGCTACGGAAGTTTTAAAAGTTTCAAAATTTTCAATAAATCGACGGATTATTTCAAGAATTTTTTACGTCAATTTTGAAATTTGTCTAAACAATGTTATACGTTCTACATCATTTACAGTCAACTGTGTAGACTTTCGCGAACATCATCTTGACGAACCTTGTACTTTCGGAACATCAAAATTAGGAATTTTAAACCGTCGGCGCATTCAAACTTCGGAATTTTAATCCGGCCCTCATGTCAAGATCATGCCAGCGAAAGTCTACACAGTTGACTGTAAATGATGTAGAACGTATAACATTATCGAGGCAATTTTCAAAATTAACGCAAAATCACTTCTTAATAAAAAAAAATTCTTGCAATGATTCGTCGATTTATTCAAAATTTTGAAACTTTCCAAACTTCCATCGCTGAATTATTTTGACGATGTTAAGATTTTCGGAGTTTTGGTCTTTCGTGTGAAATTCTTTCGGAGTTTTGATTATTCGGGGTACTATTATGACAGAGTTTTGAGCGTTCTGACCATTCAAAGTTCGGAATTTCAACCCGGCCCCATTTTGAATTTCGGAACATTGAAATTCGGAATTTTATTTCAATTCAATTTCAATTTCAACCTTGCCCCAGAACTTAATCATCAATTTTGTAGCTAATCAAAACATTTTCAATTCTTGGAAAATGTTACAGGGTAATCCGACCAGTTAGTGGACGAACAACGATACCGTAGGACTCAAATGGACTGTAACATGGAAATATTATTAAAACGAATTTTTCAATGGTTATAGCTACCAAAAGATATTGTTCTGATGGTAGGAAAAAATATTCGAAGTAATTGCAACAAATAATGTTGAAGGAATTGATAGATAAGTAGCGAAATGACTAAATCAGCAGTAAATGAACGAAATGACCAGTAAATGAACGCTCAACCACCAGTAAATGGACGTGTAGTGCAGACGAACGCTGTGGAGCAAAACGATTGATTTTCATTAAATGATAGATTCGACGATCAATGTGTTGCCCAATAATGATAATATTCTTATAGATATGAGTATTATATTCGGTATTACGATTTCGTAGAAAATGCACAAAGCTTTTATGCATCTTAATTCTAAAATAAAACCACCAAAGATTTTTTCGACAGAAAAATAGAAAATGAAGTTTTTTCAAAAATGAAAAAAAAAACTAATGAATTGATTTTATGACAACATTTAATGAAACGTACATTGTCATACCTCAACTACAATTAATTCAGCAATTTTCAGCCGATAAGTTAAATTTTTTACTCTGCTTTGAGAATTATCAGAACAGAGCCCATATGTCCATTCCCTGGAAAGAGGTTAGAATACAGCACCAGTGAATAGACATGTCTAATTCTGACCTATTATTACGAATTTATTTTAAAATTTGGCCAATAATCCAAGATTGATCCTTTCTCAAGTAATGCAAGTAATGCTTACCCTCAAAACTTATAAATTTATCGTGACTAAGGTTCGCGGTTATAAGTACTATAAACTAGAAAAATATTGTGTATCCTCAAAATTCGATATTCAACTGAGAAATCGGTTTTAACAATAGCTGTGATTTTTTTGCTAAATTATAGCGATTCGAGTTGTTATCCACAATTGATATTCTTTACTGATTTTTAATATAAATCAGCTTTTTTCCATTCACGCGTCCCGTCCATTACTGGTCGGTTTACCCTATTGCAAATAATGGGAACTTTACGAAAATAAAACTTTTTATAACAAAATTTGGAACAAGTGGCACTTTTGGATTAAATTGCCATATGCCTGCATGGGATATAAATGGAAGGAATGAAAAGAGCGATGTTACAAATTATGACGATCTTTGGTGGCAACAAAGCTGACAAAACTCATGCATCTTCAAGTGTACGAAATAACGAGAAAAAGTATAATATAAATGTGTTTGAAGTTTGCATCATCCTACTCCTACAAAAATCTTTTTTATTTTCTCACTTACTCCCCCTTTTGTTCATTCTATAAAATATTTCTTTGCACATTTTGACTATTGATCTTTGAATGAGCGAGTTGAAAAGTTTATAATGAAAAAAGCCATGCTACAAATTATGATGTTCTCTGGTGGTAACAAGACTGTCAAAACCCAAGCATTTTCAAGTCTAAAAATAATCCCATAATTAAATATGGGAATATATACATATAAATAATATAAATAATACATATAAAAATATGTATTTGAAGTTTGCATCGTCCGACTTCAACGAAAAGTCTTTTTAACATTCTGACTCCTTCTTTTCATATTCTACACAATATTTTTTTCTAGATTTAGCTCACCGATCTTTGAAAGAGCAAGTAAAAAGTTGTTTGGGCATTTTCGTAGCTAAGATCTGCCAAAAGAAATTGGAAAATAATAATTTTCTTGCATTCCAACGATGTAAATCGCAGTCTCATATAAAAATGGTCATTGCTCATTTCAATATGCCCCAACGTTGAAAAATCGATGAAGATATTAAGGTCCAATTTATTTCGACGTGGAGTCCGCGTTTTATTCTTAGTAAAATATATATATTTTACATAATACACAGCTTGAGGAAATAAATATTTGCAATGGTTATAGCTGTCCTCGAAACGGGAGATTTCCCATTCTGCGATGCTGACCTCGTTCTCATCTCATAATTGCGTTGAGGTAGTGCACAGACTGACGGCGCATGAAGAGATCATAGGAACATCGTGTGTGAATGAGCTTTCAGGTGGTAGAAGTAGTAGAGGGAAGTACAGGACGGACCATAGCGGGCATACACCTTTCGCGGAGTTGTAAGATTCCCAACTACCGCGAGATTATAGCCCGAGGCAATGCAGCCACGTTCAGTCTACCATTCGAACTCAAAGCATTCCCCCCCCCAAGTTCAATGAGCCTCGTTTTGCAAAAAATGAAATCAAAATCTTCTACACCAATTATGACCTAATAGCGATCCTAACAAGTATAACTGTGCTGAATTTCGCAAACACTTTATTGGCTGAGATTCTGTGCCATCAAGGGGTTAGGCCACTCTAGAGGCCGAAAAAATAGGCTTTTTGGGGATTTTTTTTTTCAGAAAAACTTCAAAATAAATAGAGTTTACAGAAAAAGGTGTTTATCATACACATCAGTGATTGTGTACAATAATTTTTTTAAAGCGATTAATTTCGAAATGGCGTCTGTGCAGCGTTTATCTCAAAACTGCATTTTTTAAGTTGGCCGGAAACATTACTGAGAGAATTTTCAACCGATTCACTTGAAATGTTCAATATATCTTGAAAAATACATTGTCTATGGAAGTACGTAGAATTTTTTTTTATATTGCATAGTTCATTTGCAATTGCCAAATAGTTCATTTTTGGCAATTTTGACAATTGCATAGTTCATTTGTTATTATCTGACGATGTATTCGGCAATTTTTTCACTTTCCAAAAATTTGCCTAAAACATCGTCAGATAATTCTTAATAACAAATCAACTATGAAATATAAAAAAAATCCTACGTACTTCCATAGACAATGTGTTTTCCAAGATATGTTCAAAATTTCAAGTGTCGGTTGAAAATTGTCTGCGTTACGTTTCCGGCCAACTTGACAAATGCAATTTTGAGATAAACGCTGCACAGCCGGCATTTTAAAATTAATCGCTTCAAAAAAATTATTGTATACAGTCACTGATATGTATGATAAACACCCTTTTTTGTAGTCTCGATTTATTTTGTAGTTTTTCTGAAAAAAAAATCCCAAAAGCCTATTTTTTCGGCCTCTAGAGTGGCCTAAGGCCTTAATGTGCGAAAAAATAAATCGCGTGATTGTCCTCCCCGGTCGCTTTCTCTCCGAGATTATGCAATTCACGACTTTCAATTACGATTGCATCAGTTCTCGCAATGAAATTCCTTCAAAGGCCATAATCATTCGTGTTACAGCTTACAGTAATTCTGAATATACCTCCACATATTTATTATTCACGTACCAATCCTACACTTTCCATCAACAATAGATTTGCGTTGAATTGTTCTGTTGAACAGCAAAAAAAACTACTTTGAGCGATGATTATGGCGGGAAAAATAATTCTCGATGGTGCCCCGAATACGCATTGATCTTTTTTTTTACCAAATTCTTGGCAGTGAGTTCACGGGCTAGTGAAGCTCTCTACAATTGTCAGTACATAATCAATACATATAGTTACCAAATATGTATTATAATGATAACTTGTATATGTGTTCTTGAAGGTCCTGTTGAGGATTAATGCAGAAATGGATTTAAAAAAAGGACCCGTGCGTACCCTGAGAAAAATACTCTTGCAGGCTAGACGGTGATTGAGAGCAGGAGCAGAATAGATAGATAGATAGATAGATAGATAGATAGATAGATAGATAGATAGAGAGAGAGGGAGGGAGAGAGAGAGAGAGAGAAAATGTTCATGTCTATCCTCTTCGGGAGTCGAGGGATTACTCCAGGTTCGCTGAATCCGATGCTGAAGGCTTTGGTTTGCTTCGACATACAAAACTTTTCCCATACGTATATACATTTTAAACGTGGTACGACCCCGTCGAGTTTTGTGTTCAAAATATCATACGGATTACAGTCTCTCGCTGTTTCATCCCTGCGGACTATCGTGCGAGTAGGTAACACCGGTATTAGTCGGCCGGATGGGCAGGTAATATCTAAATACCTACTTACACGGGAACCGTTGCGCTCCAAGTGTCGGAGCTCCGTAACAAACGTTCGAAAATTCATGAAATGAAGCTACGTACTTTGTCGTCAAATATACGCTCAGATTACACGCCCTCTGCACCATATGCATCGATACAACACCATGTTTTCTCATTCGTGACACATTCATGGTGGAATTGTATTTCTTGTCTTCTTTCCAAATGTTCCTTGGCTCTTGCATGCATTTACGAGCTGGAACAGCAAAATTGACGCGCACGTAAAATAAAAACTCATTAGAGCATGCATGTTACCAATCTTAGACTACGGAATAGGCTGCCTATATCCACTGTACAGCGACAATAATATCAATAAACTAGAAACAGCGCATAAAAAATGTTAAAAATAGCGGGGAACTTGCCACGAAGCTTTCCCACCCGAGACCTCTACGAGATGCTTGGCGAAACAAGCTTTAGAGAAAGAGCCACGACTAACTTCACTGCATACTTGCAAGAATTAACTGACCTTGACAAAAACCTAACCGGAAGTAACAACGAGATCCCAAGATCTCAAAACTCGGTATTAGAGCAGAGACGTTAGAGAGCTCAATCATACTGTCACTCATTTGTAAATAACTCCCCCATCACATCACATCGTTCTTTTCACCTTAAATAATCGCGTAACCGAAAACACAAATGTAAAAATTTTATCACCAAATAGTCGTAAGACAAATAATTGTTAATCACCGAGGATCTCAGCACACATGTTTGATAAGTAAAAGCCAAAGGCAAGCTGTAACTAAATGTAAACAAAAGAACACTGAATAAAACGACTAACTACTACTACTGCATTTACGATGTCCTTTTATTTTTGCCGCTCCCCGTGCAAAAATTGTCGTAGGGATCCAAATGGATTCCCATGCTTGCCGCTACTTTCTGATAGGGATCCAAGGATCATCGTCTTGGATTCCTGTATCAAAGGGATCGTCCATTAATCACGTGAGGTTTTTTGGCCACTTTGTGAGCCCCCCCCCCCCCCCCCCCGCCCCCATGGTGATGTGGGGTCGTCCATTAATAACGTGAGGCTTAAATAGGGGGGGGGGGGGAGAGGATTTGGATAACACAAACCTCACCACATATCACCATGGGGGAGGGGGGCTCAAAAAGTGGCCAAAAAACCTCACGTGATTAATGGACGATCCCAAACCGTCGTGCTCGTAGATTGCATTCTGATCGGGATTCCCCATTGGAATCCAATGTAGGAATCTATTTTGAATCCAAAGGATTCCCACATTATCGTACAGCATCCGATACGATTCTTGATGGATATTATCGCATTCTGTAGGTTGCATTTTCTTAACGAAACATATAGATATAGGGTAATTCCGGCGGAGTTGGCCATAAGGGAGAGATGGCCAATAGAAATGTTTCATATAACCGCGCACTAGATTTTATCTGTTACTGCTTAATTCGCTTCGTGTCGTGCGCAGGTGTACACTCAGAAAAAAGATTTATTAAGGAAAAAGAAGTTTGTCTCCCGGCGATTAAGTTTTCTTATTCGTATGTCGGCCTACTACGATTTTATCAACAGCTAAGACATTTTTTTATTTAAGTTTATGTTCAAGATTTACTAAGAATTTTTCTTAACATCTAATAGGACATATAAGTTAGAAGAAATGGGTGTTTTATATAAGACAAATAGAGTTTTTCTTAACATCTAATAGAATTCTTCATAATCCCCCAGCTGGTTTTCTTCGAGGAATTATGTCATTTCGTCCGTCATCATTTTTTCACTTGAACGTTTTTTTCTCACTTTATATTCTTACTTACACTTAAATCATTCCTCACTTTCGAGTTTCTCACTTCCGAAACGCAACACTGACACTTGTGTCAAAATCATTGGCATAGGAAGAAGCTACATGGTAAACGTATGCGTGAGCTACATCTGACGAGCGGCCTGCTGTCGGGCCCGTCGCGTTGAAGGGCAAAGTGCGCATGCGCGCATTAGTATCTAAGGTCGTGTTCTATGGGTCTCATCATTTTGATACGAACAAGTGCGCATGCGCATAATGATGCGCACTTGTTCGTGTCAAAATGATGAGACCCAACGAACACGACCATAGTCGCGAAAAAGAAGGTTTTCGTGATTGGCAAATAGTATTTATTTGATTTGAGGAAATATTTATTCAAATGTTCTATTTTAAATATAGCTTTTAATTTATGTGAAAAATCGGCATGTAAAAAAACGTATTTAGTGACGCCGAATAAATGCTGTGGTCACAATCACATAAAAACTGTCTCCATATAAGTAAACATTTATTAATTTCTAATAAATTGGGTTCTAATGTGCCAATTCATTAGAACATCATAAATCTTTTTTCTGAGTGTAAGTCTACGAGCAAAAGTTTGGCACAAAAAATGTTAAGTAAAATCCTTTTTAATTATTCTGTTTACTGCTAAATTTTTTTGAAGGTTTCATGTTTTACATTGTGGTGATGTTAGTTTGTGAAAGTAATATCACCACTTTTTACTTCTATATTTCTTTTGTATTTCTGCTTTGTTATAACGTCAACATTTCGCATGTGTTGTTACTACTTGTTTACTTTTTTTAGATGTAGTCATCTCTCGGGAGATTAGGAGAGATGGCCACGTACAGTCGGTATGATGGTCATAGTATTAGTTGTAATGTGTTCAACTAATTCATGTTTTCTACATTTGTTTTATATGCCAGGTAAGTATAAGAGAAAAGCAATTGCTCTACGAGGGAACTGGACTCAAGAATCATTAAAAGTAGCTATTAGTGCTGTAAAAAATAACGAATTGTCGGTTTGTGCCGCCACTAGAACCTACGGGATACCTAAGCAGACCTTAGAAATACGATAAAAGAACAATGACAAAAAATGTTGCGGAGAAAATTATTATGAAACTCGTTTCATCGAAGACTGGCTTCGGTGGATAGTATGCCAACTTTGGGTACACAAAAGTTATACTGATTTCGATAATATGTGTTCTAGATGTGGCCAAAAGAAAAAATTATCAAAATATAAAATTAAAGAGAAAACCGAGAGCATAATGCTGGGTAACTGGCCATCTCATCTCTCCTCCTATGGCCACCACACCCGGACTATCCGGGTGTGATCCAGGAGAGATAGCCAAACGTGATTTAAAAAAAAATAGTAATTTTAAGGTTGATCTTATCACACCCGGACTATCCGGGTGTGATCCAGGAGAGATAGCCAAACGTGATTTAAAAAAAAATAGTAATTTTAAGGTTGATCTTATAGGAGTTTGTTTTTATTTCGTAAATTATCTTAAAGTGAAAGGTTCAAAGTTTCATTACAAATATACAAAGTTTAATAAATAAGTTAAGAAACGTCTGTCCTTTTATTTTGACGGATTCTTGAAAAAACTGTGGCCAACTACTCCGGACTTACCCTCAGTGGATCTTAAAAAACTATAAATTTTATCTCGAAGCAGCTTGAAAAACGCAGTTTCAAAAATCGATTTGAATCTCATGACTGAAAATCCACTTCAATTACCGTTTGTTATTTATTTCACTGGACTTTGACATAATATCACCACCCGTACACGCTCACGAAGTGTGCAGGTTATGTTTTAACACGCCGTGTTTGTTATCGCGGCTTTTCGCATATTGTCCGAATGATCCCAATGAGGACTCTCTATGTGCAGTGTCTCTAACAAATCCCTATAGAGACTCTGGTGCAACTTGGGACTCCCCAACAAATTTGTGCACGGAAAGGATATTTTTTGTGGACATCCATCAAATTCCAGTTGAGAATTTTAAAAATAATCCTCTAACGACGTCAATGTGTAAGTACCGCGGAATCCACTTGGATTCCAATGTGGACTCCTTACGTGCTCTATCCCTATCGAATCCCAATGTGGTAGAATCTGAGGGACTCCACAAAAAAAATCTGCACGGATTGTCGGAAGCTGCGTCACCGATTGTTTTCTAAGGCGGTTCGTCAAGGCTACAGGAAACCCATGGGAAACCTATGTTTTGCATCGGTAGCGACTGGGTAGTCAGCGCGCAAGCTGCCGCGCAGCAGAGCAGTGGTCACCAATCCGAGTACCGGCTCAGTTTTGCGGCAAGCAACCCCACGTCCACTACTTTGACGATTCTCGAGTCGAAATTTTCAGCCTATTTTGCCCCTCCAGATCCTCACAGTGGTAGGAGATAAAGGCAGTAAAGTAGCTTGGTATTCAATATAAAATTAGCTCCTACTTAGGGTCCAGAACGGGAACAAATTTCCCTTTTGTCCAATTGCAGGCGCTAAGGAGGACGTCGATTGGCACACGTATACACGCACACGCACAAGCACTCTATCACGCATATAGAGACACATATGCCTGAATACGCGCATGCGTAGACACACGTATATACCCGCACACGCCTAAGCATACACCAACACACGTATACTAGTACCTATACGTATGCATGCGTGACTGCTATAGGGATCCGCGTATACATGCACACGTGAGGGCAATTCCTATCAAAAATGTTGTAACTGTTTGCCCAAGATCCATTTCATCCACTTTGAAGAGTTGCTGGAGCTGCAGGGGCAAGTTTGAAGCGAATGCTTTCGCATGGTGGAAAAGCCATTGGAAAAGTACGCCTCTACGTCGAACGCGCGGTCCTACCTAGACCAACGCATGATGGTTACTGAAAACTATCAGACCCCCTCTTTCGAATGCGAGGTAAGCAGCAAAGGAAGAGCATGTTAGGACCCAAGTAGGACTTCTAGCAGCAAAAGAGGAGCTGCGACGACTTGAGCTAGGTTAGGTAGGAGTATAAGGGCCTATGCAGGAGGTAAGCAGCAAAGAAAGAGCATGTTAGGAGCCCATTGTAGGACTTCTAGCGGTAAACAGACTCAAGTCAGTCTGACATAGGATCAAAGGCCTTTAAGATAGGCTGAAAATTTCGACTCGGGTTGCCATATTCATTGATTGGATAAACAGTACGAGGATAAATTGTCATGGCAGCTGCACCAAATCGATTCCGCCAAAACTACTGCTTGATCACCCGATTGGTTGCTGCTTGCGGGTCGAGCAAGGCAGTCCACCAGCAGCCTAGGGCACAATTACTCAACATTGCACTGCCTAAGTGATATTACAGCGAGACGGCAACGTCACAAGCGCGGGTGAATCCCGCGTCGTTGGACAAAACGTCACACACTGCTTTTACAATTTTCCTCTGGATATCGTTGAAGCGAATAACGTCTCGTAGCCGAGATATCTTTTTCCAGATCCTCCAGAGCTCTTCGCGGACCGATGGAGGACTCTCCGTTGCGCGTATAGAGGGCCGAGAGTCGATCGGGGAAGGAGAAAAGGAGCGGAAAATAGAGGGAGTGAGAAGAATCAAAGAATACGTGAACGCTCGGGTATATTGGGGGAAACAATTTAACTAATGGAAGAGTATATTGCCTTCGGAATTCCCAACAGACTTCTCGGTCTCTCCCTATTCTCCAGATTTCTCTCTTTCTCTCTCACGTACACCCGGTGTAATCCACACGATCGTCCTATCTGCCCTTCCCCCTACCTCTATTCCATTCTTTGCCCGCCGCCCTTTTTTGTCCGTTTTTCTCGGACGTTTCTTTCCCTTTTTTTTGTTAACCATTGTCGGGAAAATCGCTCCGTATCTGCTTCGACGTTGGACACCGTGTACAGTATCGTTTTCGCGGTACAAAGTACTTTCGCCGTGTGCACATTGCCGAGAGGGCTGCTGCTCCTTGGGGCGGTTTTCAATTCGTACGAACCGAAGATACCGTGCAGTGGCGAATGGCCGTAACAATCGTATCTCAGTACAAAGGTATTAGAGAGGCGAAGAGCACGGCGAGAAAGAACGTGAGGTTATGGGGGGTGGTGGTTGCGAATCGGCATCGTTCTCGATGACAAAAAGGGACGCGTTGTCGCCACGTTGAATAGTACTCTGGGGCCATAATGCATCGTTACGTGTTAGGTGAATGCGTGACGAATGTCTGTTGGGGTTGAAAATGGATCCCCGTACTTTACCTCGAGCTTCATGGGCCTGGAATTTCTTCTTTTCTTGGCCCAAGGCGTGTTTATTCCTATTTTAAGGGGTAAGGCCACTGTAGAATTTTCGAAAAAAAAAGATTTTTTTTTTCGCTAAAACGGTGCTTTATCATCATAAGAATAAGTTACTATTCGATTTATAGCAAGACATTTTTTTTCACCGACTTTGAGCGTATCACGTAAGCCCACCTCTGGCACGGCCATAGAGTACCTAAAACTTTAACGGGAGGGTAGGGGTTTCAGCGTGAAAAAAAAGACTTTTTTGCGAATTTTTTTCATCTATATGGATAGAGTAAATTTATTGAAACCTTTTGTACATTGTTGAGTGTCGTTTCAAGAACATTCCGTGAAATTTGTAGGCGAAAATATCCACAAACAAGCCGGTGACAAAGCTTTTCCAAGAACGCCTTTGGAAAAACACGATTTGCGGTGTTCACTGTATCTCAGCTAGAAATTATCTGAAATTAAGTACCATTAAAATTTAGTCAAAGTATCATCAAATCCTCCCCCCAACGGTCTTTGATCATTTTTTTTTTTCATCTCTAAATTTTCGGTGGTCATGTAAAGTGAAAAGTCCTATTTTTCACGAAAAATTCCGCCATTTTGGGGGTGGAAAACCCCCTGAATGTAAAAAAAAATCTCAAACTAACCGTTGGGAGGAGGTATTTTATATGTAGAGAGTGTGTACCAAGTTTGAAATAAATCGGTCATGTAGTTTTCAAATGGCAGTGAACACGGACTTTTAAAAAGTGGTTTCGAGAAAAACGCGGCACCGGCTTCTTTGTGGATATTTTCGCGTACAAATTTCACTGAATCTTCTTGAAATGACACTTAACAATGTACAAAAGGTTTCAATAAATTTACTCTGTCCATATAGATGAAAAAAATTCGCAAAAAAGTGTTCTTTTTTACGCTGAAACCCCTACCCTCCCCTTAAACGCGTTTTTTTCGAACCAGCTTTTTTCAAATTGGCGTGACAAATAATTTCAACAATTTTCACTCGATTTACTTCAAATTTAAGAGTTATGTTCCTAACTGCCTTTCGCAAAGTACGTTTGGAATTTCGGATTAAACGAAAACTTTTCATTTTATGAGCAGTTTTATACAAAATTTTTCACTGAAAATTCATTCAAATCCCTACAACTTTTGAATACAACAATATTTTTTAAAATTCGTATATATTTCTCTAGGTATTCTAATGTAGATTGACGAGAATTTTTGTTTTTTTGTGTTAGGTAAAAAAATGTGGATGCTAAATGTCACGTCGCGGAGCGCCTAAAAAAAGATAACAAAAAAAAATATTGGTAGTCGGCTATTTTGTACATCGAAAAAAAGATATATTTAACTTAACAGCTTGATATTCATACTAAATAGATGTGTAATTAATTTTAGGAGTGAATCACTCTTTCATACGAAAAAAAATTGTTAAATTCGCACATGATTTTATACCCGTTACTGTGGCGTAACCCCTTAAATATATTTCTTTCGTTCGCTGATGGAAATCAATTGTATGGATATTCAACGGGTCTGGAGGAGCACGGGGCACCGTATCGAATTTCCACGAGGGCACAGGGAACCTGCAAAAAGTCTCCCTCATTCAATGTTTTCCACGTAAAGCTCCGCGGTCATTTTGGCACGCTCAGCAATTGGAGGTAGCAAATTGCAGATTTGCCAAAGTGCAGCAAATGGGCCAAACGTAAGAATGGTGCCGGTGGCCTGGAATGTTGTCGAAGATTGTAGGCTTGAAGTTGAAAGGTTCCCGGTAGTGGAATAGCCGCTTTGAAAACTATTACGCTTTTCCGCTCGAAATATGAATATAAGTGTGCCTTTGCAGGGAACGGAGTTGCCTATGTGGTACAGTAAAATGGGACACTCGGCGAAAGGGTATGGAGGCGGGCGGAGTAGTTGGTCGAGCCAGACGGGACAGTTCGATATTGCGAGAAGGGGTTGCCAGCCTAGTCGGCCCGACCGGGCGAACTGCCGGGGATCGCTCTTAATGCATTCGGCGTCCTGTACTCATTGTTGTATACGCGTATGCGTGTACGTGCAGTTATAGATATAGCGAGAGATATGGGAAGAAGTGTTGCTGCTACGATACGCCACTCTGCTCTATGGTATACGCATCACCAGCCACCCTTTTCGCAAGCTCAGCATTCCCACTCCACTTTTCGCCGCCCTAAACCACCACCGTACCACTCCTCTCTCACTCTCCCTCTCTCTCTCTCTCTCTCTCTCTCTCTCTCTCTCTTACGCCCATAATCAGGCTATGGCTTTTGTCTCACTTGCTCCGCATCCTCCTGCTCCTGTCGTACCGTGCTCTTACTCTCTTATTTCTTAATCTGTATCCCCCCCCCCCCTCTCTCTCTCTCTCTCTCTCTCTCTCTCTCTCTCTCTCTCTCTCTCTCTCTCTCTCTCTCTCTCTCTCTCTCTCTCTCTCTCTCTCTCTCTCT
>CALYCA010000126.1:0-20644 GCA_944452715.1 Ophion slaviceki | reverse complement strand
TCACCGGACTCTGTGGAGCCATTTTATCATAATGTTGATATACACATTTGTGTGTGTAAGCATGGTACTATATTTCCAAAATCGTAAAACGATATTGAAGTTCGCATCGTTTGGATGCGACGAAACATTTTTGAAAAAACTGTGTCCTCATTTTCTTCATCATCCAAAATGTTGTCCAGCAACTTGGGCTTTCGATTTCTTATGAGGAATGTAAAAAAAATATTCGAGTGTTTTTCGTAACCCAAATTTGCCAAAAAAAAAGAAGCTCAAGGTATCGAACTTTCGTTGCGTCTCAACGATGCAAATTTCAATATTATATCGTAAATATATACAGCTCCGGTCGAAAGTTGATCTCTGGATAATCGCAAAATTATGTTAGAATAAAATTCATTTTGTTTCTTATTTGACGAAGATACTACATAGCTGTGTAAAATGAGATGTATGTAAAATGATTTTTTTTGCATTCCAACGATGAAAACTTCAGCGTCATGCAAAATATATACGCGACTATTTTATGGCATTGAAGTTTGCATTGTTGGAATGCAACGAGAATATACTTTTTTCTCGTATTCCCCATTTCTTTTTGGCACATTTAGGCTACGAAAGTGGCTGAAGCGTTTTTGAGGATTCTCATTGAAAATGTATCACCGAATCTGCAAAACAAGATTTTTAACGATGATAAAAATAACGAAACGAATAAATGGAGTAGAATTTTCGTTGCATTCCAACGATGCAAACTTCAACACGATACTATTTTGTGACGTTGAAATTTGCGCCGTTCGAATGCACCGATTTTGAAAATATTGCTTCATCTTTGTCGTCATCCAAAATCTTTTATTCCGTAAACTGAGGTTGTCAATCCCTAACAAGAATTCGTAAACACGTACAAGTGATTTCCATAGCTTGAATCACGAAAAAATGTTTGTTAATTGCAAAGTATTGACTTTCATTGCGTTACAACGATACGAACTTCAACGCCATACTATTTTATAGGTTTGAGTATCGCATTTGGATATTTATATGTGTGGGGATATAAATAGATGTATGAATATTATTGCATTGTGATGTGCCTATTGAATAGTTGCAATTATATGATATTTATTCATATAATTTTTTAAGATATCAACCAGTCAGCGGAAGGCCAATACTTCTGAGACCTTGGTAGATACTTGAGATCTCAATCTCGTTAAGGCAGGATTCTACTTTGAAACCATGAAAAAAACGCTATTTTCGTGAATTTTTTTTGAGAATACTATTAAAGATATCGATATGGGGTTTAAACTGTTCAATAAATACACTCTTTAGGTACATTAAAAAAAAATTTTGAATGTATTTTATTCATTTTTTGTACACGTAAAATATGTTTAAAGCCAACGCCTCGAAAAGCAGGTACCGTTGCCGTGGTCGTGAAATCTTCCCGACGGATGGTCTGAAACAAAAAAATCAAATAGTTTCATGTTCAGTATGTCTTCAGGAACCGACCTAACTAGAATATTTTATATACGTGCAAAATTAACAAAATGGCGGCTAAAATACGAAAAAATGCGTTTTTTTGGGTCTTTTTTTGCAATAAAAAAATAATTCTAATCAAAATTTTAAGTTGATTGTAGTTAGGTCGGTTGGTACACACATATAGAATATGTGTTCCAAATTTCATAAGGATCGGTTCAGTACTTTTTGAGTTATCACGACCACGGTACTTGAAAATGTCGTTTCGAGAAAAACGCGTTTAAAGTTTTGGTGAGTGATAGGTAGGTGCTCAGGTAGGTGCGTTCGAAAAGCGAAAAAGGATAGTTAGACTGCTTGGAACTTTATCAAATTTTGACCGAACATTCTTGAACATATTTACTTTCGAAAAATGTAAAAAAAAAAAAAAAAATTTTCAAAGTTTCAAAGTAGAATCCTGCCTTAATTAACCCTTCGAGTGCACACCTCCGCCAACCTATAAGTGCATCTTCGATCAATCTGACCCAAGGCGTAAATATGCTATTTTTGTTTTTTTTTTGTAGAGACGTTTTTTGTAGTAAATTATCCATATTTTATGGCCCTAAATTTATATTTTGACGAAAATGAAAATTAAATGGCGAAACATTCATTCAAAGTGGGGCATACGTCGAAAAATACGTACTTACACGAAAAAAATGGAGAAAAATGAAAAGGTATTTTCGTTGTATTTCAACGATGCAAACTTCAGCAGCATCGTATCAGTTGTAGAAGTATGAAAACGGAATTTCCCTATAGGTGGTGCTAGCCATCAGTTTAGGGACCGTAAGACCGCTTCTACAGCGCCATCATCTCCCTCTAACAGCTGACGAAGATTTTCACCACACAACAACCCAAGTTCCCTACACCGGTATATTTTTCTATAACCTTAAACATGTCGAGTTTTGTGCCTACGAACTACGATTTGCGGACAGCATTGGTTTTCTGTTATCATTTGAAGAAAACTGCTGCAGAATCGCATCGAATGCTCGTCGAAGCTTACGGTGAACATGCTCTTGGTAAAACACAGTGTTTCGAGTGGTTCAAAAAATTCAAAAGTGGTGATTTTTACGTGAGAAACGAAGAGCGTGGGAAACCACCGAAAAAGTTCGCAGACAACGAATTGCAAGCCTTATTGGATGAAGATGATACTCAATGTCAACATGAACTCGCGGATCAATAGAATGTGACGCAGAAAGCCGTCTCCGTTCGTTTGAAAGACCGGAATATGGTAAAAGGCAACGCAAAGTCATTTTGCTCCATGATAATGCTCCATCACACACAGCAAAACGGGTCATCGAAACGATCGAGGCGTTCAGTTGGGAAATACTAGCGCATGCGGCTTATTCTCCAGACTTGGCTCCGTCCGATTATCATCTATTCGCATCAATGGGACACGCTCTCGCTAAACAACGCTTCAATTCGTATGAAAATGTACGAAAATGGCTCGACAACCCAGGTAGGAATTGACGATGAAAAAAGGCCTCGCCAAGCTCTGAAACAAGGCTCACATTTTTTAATTCAGGCTGAGCACCAGCCTGATTTCAGGCCTAGATGAACCTCTGAATGATAACGCGGTTTCAGGCTCTTGCACACAGGCTTGACCAAAGGCTGGTAGAAAAGCCTGTACTAAGCCTGAAACGACGAAACAAGGCTCAAAACGAGCCTTAATGAAGCCTTCACGAGCATTTATGACCAGGCTTTTCCCAAACTCTTCCCGAGGCTATATGAGGCCTGTTTTTAGTTTCCTAAATTCTACATTGGGGTAAATTTAATAAATTTGTAAAGAATTCATTTGATTTGTTATATACATGTATTATTTGTTATATTATTTGTTACAAAATATATATAAAAAATATTTTAAAAAACAAAACTTTATTTTATTGCGTACTTTTATTTTCGTATATACTTTTTTGTGTACCTCATAAATATCGATAAGAGCATATGTCTAAATGTTCTGAGCTGCCTCCTTCGCTTTCGTTTTTCGTGCCTTCGCACCCGACAAATATATTGCTAAATTTTTTTTTCATAAAAGTACAGTAAAAATATTATTTTAAACTTATTTTATTTTATCACAACCTGAAACAAGCCTGCATCCAGCCTTGATTTTTCAGCCTCAAAATTCACCGGCTGAATAAAGCTTGAAATAACCCTGAGTTTAGGCTAAGCAGCCAGTCTTGGTTCCAGGCTGCTCCAAACGATGGAATGAAACCTGGGCCAGGTCTGTCTCACTCAGGCTCGGTGAAACAAGGCTCGCACAAGCTTGTTTCCATCGTCAGCCTTTTAATTTCCTACCTGGGAACTGGTTCGCTTCGAAAGAATAACTGTTTTATTGGCGTGGCATTCATAAACTGCCGGAGCGGTGGGAAAAATGTATAAACAGCAATGGAGATTATTTTAAATCAAATATTTTTTTTATCATTTTCAAACAAAAGACGTGTAATTTTTACAAAAAAAATCCGGTTTCATACTTCTACACATGGTGTATGTGGGGTTCTACCATATGCATTGGTGGGAGTGGAAACAATTAGGAAATCAAAAGGTTGACGATGGAAACAAGCTTGTGCGAGCCTTGTTTCACCGAGCCTGAGTAAGACAGACCTGGCCCAGGTTTCATTGCATCGTTTGGAGCAGCCTGGAACCAAGACTGGCTGCTTAGCCTAAACTCAGGGTTATTTCAAGCTTTATTCAGCCGGTGAATTTTGAGGCTGAAAAATCAAGGCTGGATGCAGGCTTGTTTCAGGTTGTGATAAAATAAAATAAGTTTAAAATAATACTTTTTCTGTACTTGTATGAAAAAAAAAATTAGCAATAAATTTGTCGGGTCCGAAGGCACGAAAAACGAAAGCGAAGGAGGCAGCTCAGAACATTTAAACATATGCTCTTATCGATATTTATGAGGTACACAAAAAAGTATATACGAAAATAAAAGTACGCAATAAAATAAAGTATTGTTTTTTAAAATATTTTTTATATATATTTTGTAACAAATAATATAACAAATAATAAATATATATAATAAATCAAATGAATTCTTTACAGATTTATTAAATTTACCCCAATGTAGAATATAGAAAACTAAAAACAGGCCTCATATAGCCTCGGGAAGAGTTTGGGAAAAGCCTGGTCATAAATGCTCGTGAAGGCTTCATTAAGGCTCGTTTTGAGCCTTGTTGTTTCGTCGTTTCAGGCTTGGTACAGGCTTTTCTACCAGCCTTTGGTCAAGCCTGTGTGCGAGAGCCAGAAACCGCGTTATTATTCAGAGGTTCAGCTAGGCCTGAAATCAGGCTGGTGCTCAGCCTGAATTAAAAAAATGTGAGCCTTGTTTCAGAGCTTGGCGAGCCCTTTTTTCATCGTCAATTCCTACCTGGGAACCATACTGCATGGTTGGACTGCAACGAATTTCATTTCCTTTGGCAGATTTTGCCAAAAGATATAAAATTCTTTAAATTCTTTCAAAATTAAAAAATAAAAGAAATACAGAAGGACAAACGTCGACAACTTTTCAAGATGTTAATTTAGCGATCTACATGATAAATCTATAAAAAGAGATTTCCCGTAATAATAAAAATATGGAAAATAAAACGTAAGACAGAATTTTTCTTGCATTCCAACGCTGCAAACTTCAACACCATCGATTAGCCGCGTCCGAAATCCACGTAAAATCTCGATCCTCGCACATCGATCGTGCCCAAATGATAAAAGATCGCTCGATAATGAAGCTACGACTTGTTATTCCGCTCGCGAGTCTGCCCTCCACTTCTTCTGCGTACGGCAATAACGTTTCCCGTTCACAGTACCTCGGAATTGTGAATGCGACAAAATAGGTGGATAATTTTGGGGAAAGACGATGAAAGATTAGCCAGGGAGGGGTTTCGCAGTAGCTTTATGTACCCTGGAATGCTCCCTCCCTCAGGCACTATCTCGCATTCGCTTGTCGCCTGTCGCCTTCAAAAGAGTCTCATCTCCTGTATCCGTAATAAGAGATGGCCGGGAAAGAGAACGAGACGAGGCATAGACGCGCCGAGAGCTGCATCGCTAAGTTATTCTCTTTTCCCTCGGTTACAACGATGTCGCCTTCGTCGTCGTCCACCACCACCATCACCACCACCACCCTCGTCATCAACGTGTATGTTATATTAACAGCGGCCCCGCGTTTTCCGAGAAAGCTTTTTGCATTACAAATTACCCGATTCCGGCTAACGTAGATGTCCACTGGCAATGTATACGTGGATTTCAGCCGTGGATATCGTATGCACATATATAATTATTAGGACGTTGAACAAGTTCTCGCTGTTTTACAACAGACGACGTTACCGCAACTGCGTGCGAGTAGCTCAAGGCGGGATAAACAGACAGGAAAAAAATAAGCAATAGTGAGGGATTTTTTAAACTGAGAAATAATTATTCTACATTTATGAAAATTTAGGTATACTTTGATAGTATATTTGAGTATACGAAACAATTTTTTTAAGGCGTTACCCCCACTTGTAGCGCAAAAAAGGCCTTTTTCATGAATTTTTTTAAAGAAAACTACAAAACTTTTTTAATCGATCAATATACCATCTTAAAGAACACATCTTGAAGAACTTTCAGTAATTTTTTAGTGAAAAATATTACATTGTTTAGTGGCAAATGGCCGTCAATGAAATAATGTTTTTATATACACGGTTTGCGGTGACCAACATTGCGGCGAAGTGGATCATCTGAAAAAAAAAAATGCGGATGGATTTAGTCGAATATAAGTATAAACTAGTCTTTAATCGAAGGATTTTAAAAAATATTCATTTTTCACAAAATGGCGGACAGTCAAAGTTAATGGTTCGATTTTAACGAAAAAAACGGCCGTTTTTTGGCTATAAAACGGCCATTTTTTTTTCGAAAAAAAATCGAACGATTAAAGACTACATTTTTATGTATTAAATAAGCCTGCAAAATTTGAAGAAGATCGGTTCATTAGTGTTCGAGTAATCTTGGTCACCGACTTCAGAAATGCCATTTTGAGAAAAACGCGTTTAAAGTTTAAATTTCAGTTTACACGAAGAACAATTTTTTTTTGTAAAGTTACATAGAGTCATCTATTCCGGGCATAAAAAAAAACTGCACTTCGAATTGCACTTCAAAAAAATGCAATAAAAAAAATCGATTTTTACAAAATCGCAAGTGGGGGTAACCCCTTAAAGAATTTTGAATATATGAAACTACCGGGCACTCGTAATGTAGAATTTCTGTATTTATGTTTTTAGCATAATGATAAAATTTTCGTATGAGCGGATACTTGTTTGAAATTTTTTCAATTGCGAAAATGCCAAGCTCTAGAGAAAAAGTTCGACTTTCGACAACAAAGAAATAAGTTTATCCATGTGTTATTAACAAAATTCACAAAATGTCGGGTGTTAAAAAAAAGTGTATTTTTGTCGAAATGTTTGCTTATATTTGCGGGCTCAAAATGCTAAATTCAAAATAACGACGCCGTACTATGATAACCACTGCAATTACGAATTTTTTTTTAAATTAAAAATCGTACTATTATAGCTCGAGTTATGATTCCGGCCTGATTTTCTGCAAGAATTGCCAAAAAATGAAACCGACTTGAAAAACAAAACTGAAAAATATAAAAATAAATATTTTTGTATATTTTTTAATATTTATATTATTCTTCATTAGATCCGGCCATTCGAGAAGAGTCGTTTCTCTCGTGCTCTCACTAAATCGTCTGTAACTTGGTCAACTTTCAATATTTCGAGTTGAAATTTTTTGAAGAACTCGATCTTTTGCAGAAATTGAAAAACATAAAATAAATCCTTCATTTCATTCCAACGATGCAAACTTCAACACCATACATTCAGAGGGAAAATTGCATTTTCTCAGGTCCCTCTTGTCATCTCCACATCATACAACGTCCAGGGAAATTCTGGTTGCGTTTATTCTCACATACCAAAGCTTCCGACAATAGATGAATTTTTCACGCCAACCTCGTCAAGCAGTCGGACAGAATTCAGACTTCCATTGAGTTTTCCAACTTCTTACGTGGTCTGCTTAACTTGCAATTTTTTTTCGAACGTCCAACGTTGCCCAGCATTGCTCAATATCCGGGTTTTACGCGTCGATTGATATTTTGCGGAGGACACTCGACTTTCATTCATACGAATGACCCCTCTCCCTCCGATTCTACCGGTATGCTCCACACTCCATTCAACCCCCACTCCTCTTCCTCGTGCTCCAGTCGTCCTTATTAGTCAGTGTTGTATGCAATTACGACACCCTCTTCGTCCCACTTGACGTATCTATGATACGCTCGTACCAACAGGAAGACATGTATATGTGTCTGTCTGTGTGTGTGTGTGTGTATACATACAGATATATACATATACATATACATACATACATACGTGTATATATATATATATATATATATATATATATATATATATATATATATATATATATATATATATATATATATATATATATAGGGTGTCCTCTTCCGAATGGATAATTCTGCAACTGTCGATAGGTCAGATCATGTTCTACTACATGTTGGAATTTCAGTTTCACAAAAATCCCACGGTTTTCGAGATAAAAATCATCTGCTTTTGGTTTTTCGCATGCTATTTTTGCAAATGAAAACTATTTTCGACCCGGTTTGAAAAAAAAATACTCTTCGTTATTTGTTTCATCTAGAAAAGTCTTCTTTTTAACCTTAAATGTTAAGGAAACGATGAAAAAAGATCCTATACAGAATTTTCATACAAATTCGAACATCTGACTTTGATAGCCTTCGGTGTAAAAAAATGTATAACGCATATCGTGACAATTACTTAAAAAAGTTGTTTAGTTATCGTTGATTCATATTATTTGCAGAAATGTCATGCAAAAAACCAAAAGCAGATGATTTTTTTCAAAAAATAACATAAAGCCGAAAATCTCGAAAACCGGAGGCCTTTTATGTACATGAAGTTTGCATCGTTGCTATCCAACGGTTTCATTTTTTTTTTTTCGATTTTGTAATTTCCTATTTTTCCTTGGTCAGTTCGGCTCTAGTTGCTAAAAAAATATGGTAAAATGAATAAAAAATATTTACGGCCACCGGGACCAACCAAACAAAATCGAAAAAAAAAATGAAACCGTTGGATAGCAACGATGCAAACTTCATGTACATAGGCCTTTTACTAAACTGAAATTCCAGGATATAGTAGGGCATGATCTGACCTATCGACAGTTGCAGGATTATTCATGTATAATAGGACACCCTGTATATACTGTCAGTCCCTAGCTCTCACTCTCGTTTCAAGGATAAATAAACTAGGAGCCCAGCATCCATCGAGACCCACGCGACACACTCCCTTCCTCTTTTTCTCTCTCAAGCTCGCGTTCTTTCACTTCTCTCTCTCTCTCTCTCTCTCTCTCTCTCTCTCTCTCTCTCTCTCTCTCTCTCGCTCCCGAACACAAATATAGGCCGGCAAGTATTTCGTGTATAGCTGGCACTTATCGAGCTGCACTCGTAACCTCTTCGACTCGCATCGTGCGAGCTTCCGAAGTGCCTGCACGTGCTCTTATCACAAAGTTCCAAAGGGTTTCGACGTTTTTTTTGTTGCTTTTTTCGTCGGCTTATTTTCATCGGCTTTTCAACAGACGTTTTTTCGATCACATTTTTCGTGTATTTCTGAAGCTACTCTTGTGGGTTCGAAAGAAACGGTAAAATGACGTTGAAGATTGCACAGTTGGAATGCAACGACAATTCATCTTCATTTTTATTATTATCGATAATCATTTTCCGCAGGTTGAACCGATTTGAAAAACAAAACGGAAAAATGAAAAAATTAATATTTTTGTATATTTTTTAAATATTTATATTATTCTTCATTATATAGAAAAAAGTTAAATCAGTGCCAAACATTGAAAAGTTTGAAAACTAATTTACTCTAAAGCTCTATACATTTGCATTCGATTTGTCGACACAATAATTATTGTTGATAGGTGTTAATATTTATTTTTTATCTATTGGCACCGACGTAAAAAATTCTGTTTACAATGAAGAACTGGCTCTGTATTTGCTTTTGATGTATATTTTAATTACTTTCCAGTGTTATAATTATTGTTCTAATTTTAATTTTTTTAAATTATTTTCGACCTTTAGTTTTTTAAAATTAAAACTTTCATATATTCGATTTAAAAAAAAGTTCTTCATTTGATCCTAACTGCCTGGCATATTTGCCAAACCTGGAAAAGTCAGGGAATTTCTGAGTCAATAATGAATAAAAATGATTTTAGTGTCGTCAAAAATCTGCAGCTCACATTAGCCGGATGAGATTACGGGCGATAAAGAATATAAAGAACTGGCAAAAAAAAGAATTTTCGTTGCAACGATGCAAGCTTCAATATCGTCAAAAGAGCCAGGTGTTCGATGGTTTCGAAACGTGCCTCCTCCGCAGCATCTTTGCCGACCTCAACTGAAGTGAACTACCGCAATGTGGCCAATCCTCGCTCCCATACATCTATACCTACGTGAAAGGCTTATTTTTCAAAAATATTTATCCGGTCCTCGAGAAATTTCGTCCCATTCATGCCAAGTGGCGAGAAATATTATACACGTGTATTGAGATCTCGGATTGTCTGCGATTCACCGATAGCCCTCGATCTCCATTCGTTCTCGCTTGTGCGGAGATCCGTCCAATCCCACCTTCGTATCGAGCCTGTACTCTCGCGTCGCTAAAAGAAGCCCGCGTACAAAGCCCACACACGTACACCCAAGAATCACCGGAAAAGGGAAAATTGTCGTGCAACCCCCAACCGAGAGGAATGAAAGGATTTCGGAAAAGAGATTTACATTTTTTTTTCTCGTTGCTCAGGGTGGTTTAAGATTGGATTATGGGATAAAGAGCCTGCGCTCTCAGGAGACCCTTTGGACGGTCCAAAAATTTTTCACAACCTCACCCCCTTCTCTGACCATTGTTCGATCTGCTTCTGGTTTATTTACCCTTCGTTTGGTTAGGCTCCGGCTCTCTCTCTAGTGCTCTCTTTTCCTGTTGTTCGACATGTTGTTCCTGCCAGGATAAACGTCAAATCAGCGGAGAATTTCTTCCTCCTATTTTTGTCATCCCTTCCTCCTCGTTGGCCATGCCATTCGTGGACAACGAGGCTACCAGTAGGCCCACATTTTTACCCTCCTTTATTCCACGAGGTAAAGCCCTTTGTGCACGAGGTTCCACGTGAATTAGCCTCGAAATATGAGCCCCGATATTGGGAAACGAGGCTTGAAATTCGCGCATGCACGATACGTTTCGCCAAATACGATTTTTTCCAAGTTTCAACCCCATACCCGGTAAGGGTGGGTTCCTGGAGTTTCAAATCGTTTGCAATTTTCTTGAGGCTTTCTTTGGGAGCCAAGTACCCATAAAGCAAATTCAAAAAGTGAGAATGTTTTTACCGCCGGAAATACGATTTTCAGTCGACTTTCACCCCCCGAAGGGTGGGTTGTGGACGTTGAAAATCGTTGTCAATTTTTTTGTGGCTTTCCTTGGACACTAGAAATATACGGTGCAGATTAAAAAATTAAGAATGTCTTTAGGCGCTGGAGGTACGATTTTTTTCAAATTTCACCCCCCGATACGGGTGGGTTCCGGAAGTTGAAAATCGTTACTAATTTTTTTGTAGCTTTTCTTAGACACTAGTCATATATGGCACACTTTTTTTTAAATGCGAACGTCTTTAGCACCGGAGATACGATTTTTTCCAACTTCCACCCCCGGTAAGGGTGGGTTCCGGGAGTTTGAAATCGTTGCCAATTTTTTTGTGGCTTTCCTTAGGCGCCAAGTATCCACAAAGGAAATTTGAAAAATGAGAATGTCTTTACCGCCGGAAATACGATTTTTACTCGACATTCACCCCCTGGGAAGGGTGGGTTACGGACGTTGGAAATGGTTGCCAATTTTTCCGTGGCTTTCCTTAGACACTGGGAATATACGACGCAAATAAAAAAATGGGAATGTCTTCAGCGCTGGATATACAATTTTTTTTCAAATTTCACCCCCGATAAGGGTGGCTTCCGGAAGTTGACAATCGTTGCCAATTTTTTCGCGGCTTTCCTGAGGCACTCAGAATACATAACGACGAGAACAAAAATGAGTATGTACGCACCGTCCGAGATATTAATTTTTCTCACTTTCCACCCCTCAATAAGGGTGGATACTGACCCACCAATTTTTTTTGTTCGTTCTGTACGGCCTGCGCAGATATTCTAGCGACCAAATATATGCAAAAAAATCAGTTGAACAGTGGAAAAACTACTAAATTCGCTCGAACCCAACGATGCAACCGCCAGAGCCATGATCTTCGTGGATGACTTCGATTTTGGTAACTATCGAGCTAGTCCATCAAGGACACGAAAGCCCGAAAGATCAAAGCTAAAGGACATTGTTGATTAAGAGGGAAAAAAATAATATACATCAGGTTGGAGATCCAGAGCAAAGAGAACCGAGCCCTCGTCCTTTCCCAGGTAGGAAATTAAAAGGCTGACGATGGAAACAAGCTTGTGCGAGCCTTGTTTCACCGAGCCTGAGTGAGACAGACCTGGCCCAGGTTTCATTACATGGTTTGGAGCAGCCTGGAACCAAGACTGGCTGCTTAGCCTAAACTCAGGGTTATTTCAAGCTTTATTCAGCCGGTGAATTTTGAGGCTGAAAAATCAAGGCTGGATGCAGACTTGTTTCAGGTTGTGATAAAATAAAATAAGTTTAAAATAATATTTTTTCTGTACCTTTATGAAAAAAAAATTTAGCAATAAATTTGTCGGATGCGGAGGCACGAAAAACGAAAGCGAAGGAGGCAGCTCAGAATATTTAAACATATGCTCTTATCGATATTTATGAGGTACACAAAAAAGTATATACGAAAATAAAAGTACGCAATAAAATAAAGTATTGTTTTTAAACATATTTTTTATATATATTTTGTAACAAATAATATAACAAATAATAAATATATATAACAAATCAAATGAATTCTTTACAAATTTATTAAATTTACCCCAATGTAGAATATAGAAAACTAAAAACAGGCCTCATATAGCCTCGGGAAGAGTTTGGGAAAAGCCTGGTCATAAATGCTCGAGAAGGCTTCATTAAGGCTCGTTTTGAGCCTTGTTGTTTCGTCGTTTCAGGCTTAGTACAGGCTTTTCTACCAGCCTTTGGTCAAGCCTGTGTGCAAGAGCCTGAAACCGCGTTATCATTCAGAGGTTCAGCTAGGCCTGAAATCAGGCTGGTGCTCAGCCTGAATTAAAAAATGTGAGCCTTGTTTCAGAGCTTGGCGAGCCCTTTTTTCATCGTCAATTCCTACCTGGGATTGACGACTTTCCGGCCTGGAAGGTTGGGCCCGTTCTTTTTTGGGCCACTTCTTCATGCCGCTATATTTATAGGAACGGTATGCAAGAGCAAGCAAGAGTGCTCATGAGCCACGAGCAAATTCTTCGGGGAGTTAGCGTGTCTTAGGTCATGGTAGAAATAAAGCGAGAGAGAGAGAGAGAGAGAGAGAGAGAGAGAGAGAGAGAGAGAGAGGGACAGAGGAAAATAAACGAGGAGAATAATGGAGACGTAGTTTATGCTCGATTTGCTCTCTCTCTCTCTCTCTCCCTCGAGATCGTAAAAATGGATCAGCTCTCTTGGACAAGCATACGAGCCCGCGTGTATATAAAGAGCGCGAGATCTTTTCATTCTTCGTTCTTAAAAATACAAACGTATCTCTTTATTTCTATCTCGAGTTACTCGCCGCAATTTCGGCCACCCTGAACCTCGATGATTTTTTTTCTCCGATTAGTCCCCCCCCCCTCTCTGTTGCTTCTCTTCACCCCCCTCCATCCCTTCTTTGCCGTATTTCTTCGAGCAAACGGTGCCAAAGAAAGGATTCTCAAGACTGCAGCGAGAGACGGAGAACGCGAATGAATCGCCACCGTTTAACCCCCAACCGAGTGGCCGAGAATGGAGAACGTTTCTTCAATTTGTCTGCGCACGCGAGTCTACGGCATTGCAATGGAATAGAAAGACATCAATGGAAACGGATAATCGAGGGTCGAGGGAGAGATCTTGATGGTAAAAAATTGGTAACAGCGGGCGTTTGGCCACCGCGTTTGTCGATATCTTTATATTTCGTCCGAATCTCTGGGTGTGTCGATCTAACGCCCTAATCGTGTCATACACCTTCTACCCCTAGTTCCTTTACTATCAGGGTTCATTTATGATCTATACTTATACACTGAGAAAAAAAATCATTGATCCAATATCATTGGCGTTATTGAATGAAATTTCGTTGATTCAATTGTAAAATTGTTGGTGTAAATAATCGGACGTCCAAACAATACGCTATTGACTTCAAAGGCATGATAAAATTGAAAGTTTTTTTTTTCATTCAAAAGATATATTGTTAGCCGAGAACAATATAGTATTGAAACTATGTAAAAAATTATCGCGCACAAATTAAATAGTTTTGAATGCAATTTCTGCAACGAACGAAAAAAGCGTCTCAATTCATAACATGAATATTGTTGATTCGAGTACACAAGAAAAATTAAATTTCGCTCGTTTGATTCAAATAAAATTTCTATTGAGTAAATATGTTATTTTTATTGTTTTCACCATATCCGATATTGATTTTAAGTACATTATTCGTTCAAATATTAATATTTTATTTTTATTGAAAAATATCAAGCAAATGTCTGAATTGGTTAAAAAATTATGCGAAAGTAAAATTTGTTTCTTGCACATTTGGGTGAAAAAATTCAACCAAATCATGGCGGAGCGCCACCGAAATTATAGGTGTGAGGAAACCCGTAGTTCTCGGAGTAACCGCTAGAGGCCGCACGCGCGCTCGTTTCTCGTAAGCGTAGCGCGAACCGGAAATCTACTCAAGGCGTTACCCCCACTTGTAGCGCAAAAAAGGCCTTTTTCATGAATTTTTTTAAAGAAAACTACAAAACTTTTTTAGTCGATCAATATACCATCTTAAAGAACACATCTTGAAGAACTTTCAGTAATTTTTTTATTCAAAAATATTACATTGTTTAGTGGCAAATGGCCGTCAATGAAATAATGTTTTTATATACACGGTTTGCGGTGACCAACATTGCGGCGAAGTGGATCATCTGAAAAAAAATGCGGTTGGATTTAGTCAAATATAAGTATAAACTAGTCTTTAATCGAAGGATTTTAAAAAATATTCATTTTTCACAAAATGGCGGACAGTCAAAGTTAATGGTTCGATTTTAACGAAAAAATCGGCCGTTTTTTGGCTATAAAACGGCCATTTTTTTTTTCGAAAAAAAAATCGAACGATTAAAGACTACATTTTTATGTATTAAATAAGCCTGCAAAATTTCAAGAAGATCGGTTCATTAGTGTTCGAGTCATCTTGGTCACCGACTTCAGAAATGCCATTTTGAGAAAAACGCGTTTAAAGTTTCAATTTCACAACGGATTCTTCTCTTTCAACGCTCATATCTCAGTCAATTTTGTTCGGATCGACTTAAAATTTTTAGGACATATTCTCAGATACTTATACTTCAAAAAAATGCAATAAAAAAAATCGATTTTTTCAAAATCGCAAGTGGGGGTAACCCCTTAAATGCTGGAGAACCTCTAAAGAGTATCGCTTCTTGGCCTGTGGCTAAGATCAAAGTGTAGTATCTGTTCTAATCAGTCGAATATCTGATATTCTCTCCATGGATATCCCATTGGATATCTGATATTCTCTCCACGATTATCGCGGATGATCATTCTAATGCTCACTTTTTATTTAAGATTTAAAACAAATTGAAAAACTTACGTCCCATGGCATATTCGTTTCGATGCAGTAAAGAAATAATTAATTCTATTGATTATATTTTTGTACGAAATAAAAAATGTTTGGGGCAACCGCTTAATTGTTTCATCCAATACATCTACGAATTCTATATAGAATGATTTCAATAGAATATAATTTTATTTGAAGGATAATGTAGATATTCAGAGAACAGAAGAGCTTTTTCAAATAAAATAATATGTTATTTAAATCAATCACATTTTCCAACATTTTATAGTATTGAAACAATCTCATATACCGGTGGCACTCCGCAGCAGCACATTTATTTGGATCAACCAATATATTTTTTTGATTCAATTGGTTTTTTTCTGTGTACGTTATCGTTAAATAAATATATTTTATTTCGAATAATATGTGTGTGTATACAGGGTGTCCCTCTTATCTCTGCCACCCGAAATAACTCGATAATTATCGACGTCGCAAAAAAATGTTACAGACAAAAGTTGTACGGTGTGAAGGCCCCCTTCACTTTTACTTAAATTTTTATTAAAATTTTATTAAAATTTCATTAGAAAAATATTCGTTTCTATTTTACTGGAATCGGTAGACTGTTTCTGGATGAAACTGTAAAATTCCGCCCTCGACATGCTTCACCCTAAGGGGTGGTCGCACCCCTTCCAACCGTTATTCCACCGATAACAAAAAAAACATCTAATATTTTGTTATGCTCTCCCACATAGTTTTAACAAAATCAATGTCACTAAAATAATTTTCCTCGTCAATGTCCCTTCCAGCCAAGCTCAGGGGTTCGAAAAAAAATCGAAAAAAAAAAGAAAAAACCAACATACATAATTTTTTCGAAGGAAGTCCATGATTCTTCTCGACCCGAGCACACGCAATTCCAAATGATCGAGGCGATCATTAGGCCAGTCCGCAATTAGTGTCCCGGTAAAAGCCTGTCCCTTAGGGCAATTGATAAGGGTTCTTCCCTCTCCTAAGTGCCTCACACAGACGAGGATCCGATAAAAATCACTCGCGCGCGACAGATCCGACTGACGATACCGAAATTACGATAAAACGCGCCAAGTGCTTCGTCATTCCGCAAGCGAAAAATAGTCGATCGTCCGTGAAAAAATGTACCGACAAGAACATTTGGACTTGAATGAACGAGTGATACGTCGGTGACGTTGTCTTTTTTTCTTTTCGCGGTGGATCCGGCTCTGCTGGCCCGTCTATACTCGTGCGGTAAAAATGAGCGGCAAGAAAACGTGAGCGGGGGGAGACCGGCAAGTCTGCGGCGGTGTAATATTACAGGGCTCGAGGCAGCAGCGACAGCAGGACTTTCGACGGACGACTCCTGGGTGGTGTCCGTTGCTTCTCTCTCTCTCTCTCTCTCTCTCTCTCTCTCTCTCTCTCTCTCTCTCTCTCTCTCTCTCTCTCTCTCGCTCCCCCTTGTTCTTCGACTGGGTTATGGACCCTAGCACATAAACTCGCGTATATGGGGTGGCCGGAAGGTTTCCTACGAGCACCCCAAAGCCTCGAGATCTAAAACAGCCTCAACTGTATCCAACTAGATTATAGACCTCCTGATCCTCGTTAATGTAAACGGTGCCGATGCGCCTCTTCTCCACTAATCGAAAAGCATACAACCATAATAGGATCTATCTTTTTATGCATACACACACACACACACACACACACACACACACACACACACACACACACACACACATATATATACATATATATGTAAAAAAAATAAAAAAAACGGACCAAATTAAGTTGTACACCTAATATATATATATATATATATATATATATATATATATATATATATATATATATATATATATATATATATATATATATATATATATATATATTGGGTGTACAACTTAATTCGGTCCGTTTTTTTTGCTTAAAATACGCACTTATTCGAATGATAAAATGAATTAATACATTAATCAAAATATTGTCCATCGCTAGCCACTACTTTTCCCCATCTTTCTGGTAATTTATGAATTCCGTCGCGGACGAAGCGTTCATCTTTTGAAGCCAAGATCGAATCGAGCCAATTTTTGATAGCCTGTTGTGACGTGAAGCGTATTCCAGTCAAAGTGTTCTGCATCGATCGAAACAAATGGTAGTCGGAAGGGGCAATGTCTGGGCTATAAGGCGGGTGAGCCAGAATTTCCCACCCGCTATTTTCCAAATAGTTTTTAACCACAATAGCAACGTGAGGCCGAGCGTTGTCATGTTGAAAGATTATGGACTTGTGTCTGGTCGCATATTCTGGACGTTTTTCGGCTATAGCTCGCTTTAAACGGATCAATTGTTGCCTGTAGAAGTCTCCCGTGATGGTCCCACAAGCATTCGGTGGGCTTCAGCTGCACTTTTCTTCCAATTGAAACAGAAAATCAACACTTCCCGCAAATGGTGCTTATTTGGGACGAAATTCGACATTTTCACCGCAGTAAAAATTAGACTTGATGGGCAAAACTCAAAGGTCTGTAAACGATATTTGGTTAAGAGATGTTGATACTTCACGATACAGCAAAAATCTGCTGTTGCCGGCAACCATTTATAGCATCTAGAGGCATCTTTCGAAAACGGACTGAACTAAGTTGTACACCTTATACATATAGTGTCCTGTTATGAATGGATAATTCTGAAACTGTCGATAGGTCAGATCATGTCCTACTATATGCTGTAATTTCAGTTTAATAAAAGCCCATGGTTTTCGAGATTTTGGGCTTTAGGTTATTTTTTGAAAAAAAATCATCTATTTTTCGTTTTTCCCATGCCATTGCTACAAATGATACGAATCGACAATAACTAAGCAACTTTTTTAAGTAATTGACACGATCTGCGTAGTACGTTTTTTTTTACATCGCAGGCTACCAAAGTCAGATGTTCGAATTGGTTTGAATGAAAATTCTGCATTAGATCTTTTTTCATAAAGTTTCGTTAACATTTAAGGTTAACATGAAGACTTTTCTAGATAGAACAAATAACCAAGAGTATTCTTTTTAAACCGGGTCAAAAAGAGTTATCATTTGTAGAAATGGCATGTGAAGAACCACGAGTAGATGATTTTTATCTCGAAAACCGTGGGGCTTTTACTAAACTGAAATTCCAGCATATAGTAGGCATGATCTGACCTATCGACAGTTTCAGGCCAAAAGTTGTACGGTGTGAAGGGGGCCATCAAAGGCGACCAATTTTTTTTTCGTTGGAGGCGCCGACGCGCAGTGAAGGTCTCCTCCACTGTATTAAATGGAATGGTACATTTTTTTCAACCATCTTGTGGAGCACCTCAGGCCGCGTAAAAAACATCGGGGGGTCAAAGTCGTTCAAGGTCATTCAAGGTCAGTATCGATGATACAAATCTAAATATCTTGGATCACTACCAAATATTTAGTAGTGATATTTATCCGCGCTTACCCCTGCAAGTATATCTATACTGCAGGGGTGTATACCCAAACAAACAAACCCAAATAAACGTAAACACACAAACACAAACAGCAAACAAAAAAAAACTCAAACAAATTCGGTATCTCGTAAACTATTGGAATGCGCCAAAAATCCCTTTGGGGAATGATTTTGTATACTAAATGGAACACCTGTGCAAAATTTCAGCCAAATCGGAGGTGACAGCCATTCGGAAGTACAGCCGAAAGTTTTAAAGCGTGAACTTTTTTTAGAATGTTTGTCCACAAGAATCACTCAGTGTCTTCTAAGATCGTCTTCAGACATTTTAAGCAGAGATTTTCAGGATAAGACTTTGGATGATGAAGAAAATAAAGAAATAATGTTTTTAAAGAATTTTCGTTGCATTCCAACGATGCAAACTTCAACGCCATATTATTTCCATAATATTGATATTATCCGTACCTCCTTTATTTAAGGCGTTATCCCCACTTGTAGCGCAAAAAAGGCCTTTTTCATGAATTTTTTTAATGAAAACTACAAAACTTTTTTAATCGATCAATATACCGTCTTAAAGAACACATCTTGAAGAACTTTCAATAATTTTTTTATTGAAAAATATTACATTGTTTAGTCGCAAATGGCCGTCAATGAAATAATGTTTTTTATATACACGGTTTGCGGTGACCAACATTGCGGCGAAGTGGATCATCTGAAAAAAAAAAAATGCGGATGGATTTAGTCAAATATAAGTATAAACTAAGTCCTTTAAATCGAAGGATTTTTAAAAAATATTCATTTTTCACAAAATGGCGGACAGTCAAAGTTTAATGGTTCGATTTTAAACGAAAAAAAAACGGCCGTTTTTTTGGCTATACAAACGGCCATTTTTTTTCGAAAAAAAAAAAAAAAATCGAACGATTAAAGACTACATTTTTATGTATTAAATAAGCCTGCAAAATTTCAAGAAGATCGGTTCATTAGTGTTCGAGTAATCTTGGTCGCCGACTTCAAAAATGCCATTTTGAGAAAAACGCGTTTAAAGTTTCAATTTCGCAACGGATTCTTCTCTTTCAACGCTCATATCTCAGTCAATTTTGTTCGGATCGACTTGAAATTTTCAGGACATATTCTCAGATACTTATACTTCAAAAAAATGCAATAAAAAAAATCGGTTTTTTCAAAATCGCAAATGTGGGTACCCCTTAACTTCACTACCGTCGGATTGCTTGTTTCGCCTCATGCTTGAATCCAAAGCACAATTGAAAATCAATCAATCAATCCGCCTCTCTCTCTCTCTCTCTCTCTCTCTCTCTCTCTCTCTCCGGATTGGTGAATCACCAGCGGAGTTGTCCGAGGTCGAGGAGTCGCCGAGAGCTGCGCGGGGTGACTGGGTCGTACCTCGCTCATCATCCATTGTCCCTCGTCTTCCCGAAGACGTACCTACTTATGAGCGTCGCACGAGACACGCACCAAGTCACGAGCGTGACTGAGGAAATCAGCGCGAGAATAGGAGCCGAAAAGCAAGGACCGCTGCTCCCGTTGGTCGCTCGATAACCGTGGCCTATGCGGAGAACAGGGCCACCGTGACCGCTCTCCCCTTTATCTCATGCCAAAGATCTATTTGCGTGTCGTGTCGGGCTATTATACGTAAACCTACCCCAAAAACTACCTAGCCTCGACCCGGCTAATGGCCTGCTCCCTCGACCATCGTCAACAATATATATGGCTAATTAGCAACCTCTCAATTAGTATTTCGCGTCTATCGCTCGCGTCCTCGTTTTTCCATTCCTCAAAAACGCCCTGCCTCCGGGACCACGACTCGGTTGACCCCTCCCCGTGCGTTCGATGTCCGTGCTGAACAAAAAAATTCACGGGGTGCCTATCTTTTGGGTATGTTCGGGTGCGGATCGCGCCGGCGCCACCCTGACGTTTTGGCACG